>CM031238.1:298954500-299255955 GCA_018340775.1 Taxus wallichiana var. yunnanensis
CGCCTTACCATGAGGAAACACACTTTGAGAATCTTGAGTACTTGTTTGAGAAATGGTTAGAACATTGGCAGCCAAAAGTAAACTAGAGTACCTCGATTTACCGCATCTTTAGAGGATTTAGCTTGGTGAAGAGAAGGCTCTTGATAGGTTTGTGCTATTCCCATGGCTAACTTATATGACTCTTGTGCACGAGTTTCTAAACTAGCATTTGAAAAAATAGTTTTGGCATAATACGTACCCTCACGATTTGAAATCATACCCTTGTTTTGTCCAGCTCTCTACTTGTTGTCACCATTAGTCTAAGCAGATTCGACGATTGGTTTTGGGGCCGGTTTGTTACGAGTAGACACCAAACAACAATCCCCAATTTTATGTTCAAGGTATTGGCATCAAAAACAAGTGAAGGGTAAATTAATACACGAAACACGTTGAATACGTCTAGTACTCCCTATCTAAGACCAATGGTTTCCTACAATTTGCAGGAGAGGTCAACCTTGATACAAACCAGTGTTACGCGGGGACGCGTCCCCCTTTTCAACATGTCCGGGACGTCCCGAACGCGTCCTGGTGACGTGGGGTGAAACGTTTCCCCCACGTTTCCTTTTTTGGCGGGAGAGGGCGAAACGCCCTGGGGACGGCGGAAGAGGGACAGAAACGTCCCGGAGACGTTGGGGACGGCTGGGGGACGGCGGGGACGTCCAGACGTCCCCGCCGTCCCCGCGGCTTCTACGCCTTTTAAAAAAAAAAAACAGACTTTTAATAGATTAAAACACATTTTTTTTTATTGTATATGTCTAATAACATAAAAGTAACATTCCTAACCTAACCCTAACCCTAAAAGTGCTATTTTATGTTATAAATTTACAATATGGGCTCATTTCATATTCACACCAAGCAAGAGCAAGAGCAAGAGTGAGAGCAAGAGCAAGAGCAAGAGGAAGAGCAAGAGTGAGAGCAAGGGCAAGAGGAAGAGCAAGAGCAAGAGCAAGAGCAAGAGCAAGAGGGAGCAAGAGGTATTTATAATTTTATTTGCTTACTGATACATGTTAAGAAGTTTTTTTTTTTTTTTTAAATTTAGAATCTAGATTATATTTGCATTTGTTAGGGGCTGTTTTTTAGCATTTGCATCTACATTCACAATGTAATCATGCATATGCCATATAGTTTGTAGGATTTTTAAAAATGCATATTGCAATTGCATAGGGTTTGGTTATACAAACTACAATGTAAATGGTTACGTTTTTTTTTTTTAATTACATTTTTATTTCTAGTTTAAAATTTATATTATTTTTGCATTTTTTAGGGGTTGTTTTTTAGCATTTGCATCTACATTCATAATGCAATCATGCATATAGTTTGTGGGATTTAAAAAAATGCATCTTGCATAGGCCCTAGAGGCTAGGGTTTGGTTGTAAAATTTAAAATTTAAATGGCTACGTTTTTTTTAAAATTAATTCATTACATAATCAATCAATCATATAGTTATGGTTGTTTTTAATTCATTGCAGCAATCATCACCATGAGTTCTTCTTGAGACTGAGTATGAGTATGAATCAGAGCATGAATCAGAGCAGGAGAGGGTTGAACGGGAAGTTGAGATAGGTGGCCGTGGAAGAGTTGGTGATGCCACAATGGGGGAGAGTGAAGAAGGGGCACAAAATGTAGTGGCGGCAGCATGGTAGTTAGTTCAAATTTGGTAGTGTTACCAATTGCCCCTCTCAAATGTTGTCCAAATTTGCCATTGGACCATTTGATAAGAAGAAGCCATTGCAACAATTTGCCCAAATAATTGATAACCCCAAGTCTGGAGGGGGGAGCAAAGTATGGAAGTGCAACATATGTGCACTGACTTGGCATGGTAGTATCACTAGGACCAATGCACACTTGTTGCATCTTACAGGAAGGGGGGTTGGCACTTGTAAGGGTCTTTCACTAGAGCAGAGAGCTGAGATGGTGAGAATCTTCAATGGAAATACCACGGGCAATGTGCCAGAAGTTCGTGGTTCTACGGCTAATACTCCATTGAGCACTCATAGGACTGGCAAACTTACTAATACTCTGGCTGGTTCTAGTTTTGAAGTGTCAGAAGTGGAAAGCAGAGGGAAGAGAAAGGCCGTGGGGGCAGCCCCAAATTCAGTTATTGACATGTTTGATTCAAAGGCAAGGGAAGAGGCAGATGATGCTATTGGGAAATTTTTCTATGCTGCTGGGATTCCATTTAATGCTGCTCGCTCTCCTTATTACAAGGAGGCTATGGCTAAGGTTGCAAAAGCAGGTACAAGTTATGTGCCTCCTGGAGACACAAAACTCAGGACAACAATCTTGGATAGAAACTATTCCAAGGTTAATGTATTGATGGAGGAGATGAAGGTGACATGGGTGTCACATGGATGTAGCATTATCATGGATGGGTGGACGGATATTAGACACCGTCCTCTCATCAATATCATTGTCTCTTGCAAAAATGGACCGTACTTCTTGAGAGCAATTGATTGTTCTGGGAAGCGAAAAAAAGATGTTGAGTTTTGATTTGATTTTGAAGGATGCCATTGAGGAGGTTGGACCTTCAAACGTTGTACAAGTTGTCACAGATGCAGCTTATGTGTGCAGAGCAGCAGGCAAGCTAGTGGAGCGGGAATATAGGCATATTTATTGGACTCCATGTTGTGTGCATGCCATGAACAATGCCTTTGAAAGACATAGGGAAGATTCGGTGGGTTAATCGAGATAGTAGTGATCGATGCCGAGATGTGCAGAAGTTCATATGCAATCACCACACATCATTGGCACTTTTTGAAATTTTTCGAAGAAGGAATTTTGAAACAATTGACACCGCTTTGCATCCTATTTTATTTTGTTGGAGAGGATGTCCGAGTTGCAGGAGCCTGCAAATTATGATTATGACACGGGATTTGACTAGGTGGCGTGAGTCCAAGACAGATCAAGGGAAAAGAGTGAAGGAAGTGGTGTTGCGGGAAACATTTTGGGTTGATATGAAATACATCATATCAATTATAGCTCCAGTTTTTAGTGTCATCAAATATGGGGATTCTAACTGCCCCAATCTTGGTGAGATCTACGAGTGCATTGATAACATGCTTGGGCAAATGAAGGCAGCTATTCGGGTGAGGGACCCCACTTTGGAGTTCTATAATGAACATATACAGCCCATTATTCAGCGGAGATGGGAGAAGTTGAACACTCCTCTTCATATGGCTGCGTATGCACTAAATCCCAAATGGTATGTGCAGAGGCCAGGCAGAGTTGTCCCATTGGATGATGATGAGGTGAAGAAGGGCCTTATGAAGGCTTTTAAAAAAATGTACACTCCACAAGAGGCTTCACAGATCAGAATGGAGTGGCTTGACTTCACTGAACTCGATGGGTACAAAACATCAGCAAAGACAGACAGGGTAGCATTAGCACAGGAGAAACCAGTGAGTTGGTGGCGACTGTATGGGCTTCCAGGATTGCTGCGACCACTTGCCATTCGCCTCCTTTCCCAGGTTTCTAGCTCCTCTGCCTCTGAGAGGAACTGGTCTACGTATGGTTGGATACGCTCGTTAAGAGGAATAGGCTTACCTCTGCGAGAGCGGAGAAGCTTGTAGTGCGTACACACGGTGCTTTGCGTCTTATAGATAGATCGCAAGACACGAGTACAAACAAACTCCAAGCATTACGGTGGGATGTAGATCCCGAGGAGCCGAGGCAAGTTGAAGAGGACAACACTGTGCAGCGAGGATTGATTGGGCTTACCTTTGAGGACGAGGATGCTAGTACCAGCGAGGAGGAGTTCATGGATATTGCTTCAGATGGAGATTCTGATTTTTAGGCTGATACTTGTAGTTGTCCTCTTTTTTTGTAATATTGACAATAGACAATTGTTGGTGTATTTGGCTATGAGATTAATGATATGAATATTAGCTATTGCCACTTGATCATCGTAATTTCGTATTTTAGAATGGTTATATGAAATTTCAAATTTCAGCTTGTCTCATATTCAAGAATCAAAATTCAAATATGTATTATGAATTTTCAATTTATGACATTAACATATTGATATTAGACTTTATAGTGTATTTGATGTTTATGAGTTCAAGTTTCACCTTATTTAAATCTCAAATGGTTTTATTTCAGCTTATTTATATAATTTAGTCACTATATCTTTTTATTTTAAATATTTATATATTTTTTAATCAGCCGTCCCCCCGCCGTCCCCAAAATTTAGAAATTTTTTGCCGTCCCGGAAACCCCGTCCCGCCGTCCCCCTGTAACAATACAAACCCTTTTTCAAGACGGGTTGAGTAAAATTCAGCCAATGCCCATGGAAAACTATTTAGCCTAAGGGCGTAGCCGGTTGAGGGAGTGCCAACAAGGAAGTGATTGATGAGGGAATTCCACCAAGAGATAAACTTTACGGCTTGTTTTCTCGAAACAACGAAATCCAAAGTCCACAAGAATAAAACAAGAAAGGAGCAGTAGTACAAGGTCCTTTTGGGGGATTGCAAAGGTGTGCTAAGAGTGTATGAACAAAATCTAAACAAAAAAATTGGTCATGTTTTGGTTTGTCTCAACTTGATACATAAGGAGCCCTTGACCAGGGTTTGCACCCAACATTTTAGCATCTTTTGAGGGAATTCTCTCGATAAATAATCAGTAATGTCCCCATTTTTAAGACCCTTAGCCTAACTTTCTCCGTGGGATTTTTGGGATGTAATTTGGGAAAATTTATATTAAATAATTAAATATTATCATTTGAGAGTGGTTTTTATCATTTGACATTATAAAACAATAATTATTTATGTAATTTATTTTATTTAATTCCCACAATGCAAAATTAAAAAGGGAATTAATTAAATAATATTAAAGTGGTTTGATGTCAGAAAGACCCTTAGAAAGGGGACGCCACACTTAGAGGGGGAAATTAAAATTAAAAGGGGAAATTATAAGCATGCCTTATAATTTCAAATTATGGTTTCTCTCCAAAAGGGAGTCGCTCCTCCCTAGGAGAAATCTATAAATATATGTTTTGACATTGAGGAAGACTTGTGTTGGATTGATCATGGTGTCCCCAAGATTTCACCTGAAATTTGGGACTACCCCTTTAAAAAAATCGTTCTTTTCAAGTAACGGGTCGTTTTGTGTTTGTTTTGCTTGTAGTTGTTTGCATTGCTCTAAGGTATCCCAGAGAGTCATAAAAGCCAAATTCCCAAATACCCACATGCTAAAACTCACTCTATCCCTTCGCCAGTTTTGTTTGAGAGAATTTTATTTATTTATTTATTAAATAAATAAAGTTCTTTTAAAAATAGATTGAGCTAAAATTGGAGGATTTAGGTTATATAAAGCACTTCACCCCATCATTATTACCATAGAACATTCATCAGGGGGGAGAATTTTTGCAGATTAGCTAATTGGAGAAATTTTTGAGCAATTGCCTGCAACTTCTTTTGTTTTGTTTTATTTCTTTTTGTTTATGCTTTGGTTTGTTTTCTCCATGTTTTGGTTTGTTTTCTCCAAAGAATTCCGTAGCCTATTCATTCTTCCTACCAGATCTTTCCCAGGCCTAGGGTTTTGAAAAAGCTATCCAAGTACTTTTAATTACTAGCCTATCTAAAGGCGATCAGAGCTCAAGATTCTTTCAGAAGATTGCAAGAAGTCGCTTGGTCAAAAATATGCAAAAATGGATTTTATGAAAATAAGAAAAATATTGCCATCAATGCGTAGAACTTGAGAAAATATGCACTTTTAGAGAAAACGACACCTAAAACAAAGCCACGGAATGAAAGTTATTGCACAAGCAAGTTTTTTGTTGCTACATCTTCCCATACCCTTTCCAAAAATGGAAAATTTTATTCTATCCTTGTGTTTTCTTCACCGAAAATCCAAAAAAGGAAAGAAATGTTGTTTTCATGCCAATCGCAATTTTCAAGGCTGCCTTCCGCGTTCAATTTTCACGTTGTCTTAAGTGACGAATTTTCACGCAATTTTAAACGCAGAAGTCATAATGCGAGTCGCACTTTTGAAAAAGAGTTATCTTTCATGCAAGTCGCATTTTTTTGGAAGAAATCACTTAAGCTGCCAATGGGAATTTTAGAGGTGGCGGGAAGTGGGAATTTCTTGCTTGCCTAGCAGGGTAAAAATTCCCATTATGAAAGTCAATTCACTTAAGTGAAAAGCGGGAATTTCTTTGCTGCTTAGCAAGTTACTTTTTCCTATTATGAAAGTCAAGTCACTTAAGTGAAAAGCGGAAATTTCTTAGCTGCCTTGTAGGGTAAAAATTTTCATTATGAAAGACAAGTCACTTGAGTGAAAAGCGAGAATTTCTTGCCTACCTTGCAGGGTAAAAATTCCCATTATGAAAGACAAGTCACTTAAGTGAAAAATGAGAATTTCTTAGTTGCCTTGCAGGGTAAAAATTCCCATTGCTTTGACTTCTTATTTTTAACATGACTTCTAGCCAAAAAGTGCGACCCATTCTAGCATAGCTAAATGCCTAAAAATTGACTTTTTTATTAATTCTTTTTCTGGGAAGCATCCAGTTTTGGCGCCTAGGGTTGGAGAAACTTTCTTTTATTATTGAGCATCCGCATGTTGTTTGATGTGAGTGCACAGTGTGAATAAAATAATATTTTTAGCTTGTTTGACATGCAAACAAAGTCTAAAAATAAAAGGCAACAGGCTTTATAATCATATCTCGGTGAAGAAATTAAATATTCATGCTATGGACTGCATACTTGTCTGAATTATTTGTAGGAATACTTCATTTATGCCCATATTGGTGAAGAAAGCAAAGAAGTCAATGTCTGATACATTGAATGTATCTTCAGAATTAGAAAAGAAATAGATCCAGATCTCATAATTGCTAAGGCTACTAGCAAAAAATTCATTCTCTTGTTTCTAATGCAACCCATGTGGAAGTCATTGCATGGAAAATTCCTTCAGGAGCTTGTGCATATGCTCCCAATCTTTTAGTTGAAGCCTTCATTGAATTTACTTGTGTTTTCCTTCACCCGAAGTGCTTTCTAGAATTTAAAATTGCTCATATGCAATTAAAAATAAAAAGATGATGAGTTTTTTCGAATTATTTACGGAAAATAACATTGCACTGGTGCATATCTTTGGAGAAAAATTGCATTAAAGCTTCAAGGATAAAAGGGGAAGACAGGTTAGAGTAAAGCACCATGCAGCAAATCACTGATTATGCTTGCGACACCGAGAAGGTTTGGTGAGAATCAAAAGCAAAAGAGTCAACCGCATGCAGAATATAGAAAAAGAACAAGACTGAGAGTGTAGCAGCTTTCTTCTAGTTTTTTTTCCTCTTTCTTCTTCTTTCTCTTATTTTCTCTAACAAAGTAATTGAGTAATCAATTAAATTGTAAAACTTAAGTGATTGGCTTAAAAGTCGTTAGGATGGAAATTTTTCTGGAAGAAGTCAATTACTTGGAAATAGGTGGTAGACATGCAAAATAGAAAGTTCTATTTTCAGTTATAAATCATGCATGTCATGCAAAGAGGAATTCTAGGAGGAAGATTGCCAGTTGTTTCCCTTTTTCACAGCTTCTACATACGAGAATTCATTAAAAACTTCCTATTTGTAAATGCCCTCTATATACACTATAAATAGAGGAAGAACCTATGGGTTAAAAGAGAGGAGAATTTGTAATCATCATTCTGGTGTTCTAGACTTTGAGTGAAACCCTTGATATTTTTCGAAAGTTAAGGAATTGAAAGGAGACAGATTTCCAGAGAACTTTGTGTCAACGGTGCATTTGTTTCTTATTTTTGTGTAGATCTTTGTATAAACTTTTTGTTATCTCAGATCTAGATTTGAAACTTTCCTTTTCTTTAAATTTTGTATTGTGAGATCTATTTGTTTCATCTATGTGCATGAGACCAACTCTGCAAACTATTGGTTGGATTGCACATCTTCTTTTGCTTTTCTTCCCGAATTCAATTATTTCTCCCTTTTGCAAATATTTCTTTACAACTGCTTACTTGTTGCAGAATTGCCTAGCTATGGCTCATGAGCATTACAATTAAAGTAAAACCCACTAACAATTACTTAGATCTATAATTGATAGAAATCTTACACGGGAGCCTCACCAGTAAATGAAGGAAATTTATCTCATGACTGCCTAGGTTTTCAGATGCGCCTTCATTTAAAATCTTTTGATGATCATTTGATTTTCACTCCATGTTTGGAGTAATGGGATGTATGCCCTAGCTCTCTCTTTCATTGTAAGCTCCATTGGAAGCCATTGTTGAAGATATTGAAGACTCTCTTGTTCTATTTATGGTGTTCTATTGTGTTGAAGTATCTTTTATGCATGATTCATACTTGCTAACATTGGTGACTTATTTAGATATGTGGCGTATTTGTTGTGAAGGATATTTGAATGATTAATGGTGATTATTGAGTGTTTTATGATTTGATATTAATGCTGCAATTATCCCAGCTATAACGACTTGCAAGGGTGGTCATTTTGGCATTTTGGGTGTCCATTGAAGTAGTTTAAAAATCTGATCTGCAGTAGTGTTTTGAGACTCCATCCTAGGTTATTTTGGAAGGGATTCATAGTGTTTATGAGCTACTAGTTATTGTTGGTTATGCTAATTATGGCGACTTGATTTGAGCATTTTTGGCATGTTTTAATGGTGAACAAGCTATATTTGTAATCTGATCTGAGTTGGCTTATTTTTTTGAGTGTGGGCAGCCATTTTGGGATTTTTTTGAAGAGTTCTAAAAGTTGGAAATAATTTACATGTTTTATGCTAACCCTAATGATTGGGTTTAGGATTTTGGGGCTGTTTTGGAAGGGTTACAATGCTTCAAAATTTAGATTGATAGCTTTTTGGAAAGCTCTTGAATTATAGATTAGTCTACACTTTATTTCATGGCAAAAGATGAAGTATTGAGCAAGTTATGAATTTTCAAAGTTCGGCTATCTATGAGCAATATTTGATTGTGTGAGGGTTTCACCTGGTGTTTCAGATTTCGTGGGTTGATTTGCATGCCTTCTACTTATCCAAAAATTGTGTCCTATAACTTGTTGGAAAACTAAAAATATGGAGAATCTTTTGGCATTGGTTTGATAGAAAAATATTGGGTGGTGGAGTTAATTTTTGAAGTTTTCAGCGGTGTAGTGCATTTATTATTTAATTCTGTTGTGATTAATTTCAGATCCGAAGAGATTAATTTCCTAACTGGTTCTCCCATCTAATCCACCACCTTGGCTCACTCCAACCCCATTTAGGTTGTATTGAAGCTAATATTGGATTATTTGAGGTCGAACTAAGAGGGTTTAGTCCTTCTATAGTCGATTCAATAAAGTAAATTGTATTTTTGGATAATACCCCAAAAGGGGATATTACAATAACCCTAATAAAGTAAACTCCTCTATCCATTTTCACGAATTATCAAATTCAGTAATAGGCAAGACAATATCGGTGAAGAATCAAAACCATTACCTCATGGAATACCTTCGGGATGAACTTCCAAGGCTTGTTGAATAGCGTGCCATTTCCAACATCTTCACAATCCACATGCATAGTATTAACAAGTGCATTGTTGATGTGAGATGTGATTATATAGGGCATAGGGCTGCGAGAATGTGAGAACAAAAATAGAAACAATAAATGCGAAGGACTTAATTAAATCCTGCTGATATCTGAAAAGTGGTATTAATATCAAGGTAAGCACGGGGTGAAACAATGGCAGCGAGCATTAAACCCTAGCAGAGCTCATTCTCCTTTTCTGCTATCCATAAAATCACTTTTCAATTCATGTCAAACTAAGGAATGGTATGTGGTAATATCAAATAAGCTACACTTGGGTTGGTTTTTGTGAAAATTCATTCTGTACACAAAGTTTCCATTTGTAAGACAAGAAACTTTCTGCATTTTGATAGTCTATCATCTCAACAAATTAGTACTCAAAGTTGAGATAAATCAATTTTTTTAAGATTGTTATTGGAATTTGTGTGTTGGTTTTTGGCCTTCTAGTGTCAATCAATGGCATATAAAACTTCAATAGAATATCATAAGACAATACACTAAGCTTATCACGAAAGGTCAGCTAGAGGAAGGACTTGTGTAGGAGTCACTTAAATTTTGCTCCCTGATCTTAACTAGTTACTAGATGCGATTGTTAAAGAGCCATTTATTTTATGGATTTCGTAATACAAACATTTCAGTGAAACATTGCATAATTATGGACCGTATTCAAGAAGGATTTTATGTAGACATTTTTTCATGTGATTTTTTGGGGTTGTCACAGGTACAAGTGTTGATATCCTTAAGGTGGGGGGATACAAGCTCTCAGCCTTAGAAATTGAGGCAGCACTTTTAGAGGTAATTACATTGAAACATTTACTTTTTGTTAAAGGTGTAATATGTTCCTTAAACCGATAATTAGTAAACCAAACTTTGTGATGCTGAAATTATGTCAAGTAGCTTGACAATAAGCTGTAACAATCACGTTAAATTGAGGCTACAAGCTCTCAGCCTTAGAAATTGAGGCAGCACTTTTAGAGGTAATTACGTTGAAACATTTACTTTTTGCTAATGGTGTAATATGTTCCTTAAACCGATAATTAGTAAACCAACTTTTGAAATTATGTCAAGTAGCTTGACGATAAGCTGTAACAATCACATTAAATTGAGGCTACAAGCTCTCAGCCTTAGAAATTGAGGCAGCACTTTTAGAGGTAATTACATTGAAACATTTACTTTTTGTTAGTGGTGTAATATGTTCCTTAAACCGATAATTAGTAAACCAAATTTTGTGATGCTGAAATTATGTCAAGTAGCTTGACGATAAGCTGTAACAATCAGGTTAAATATCTTAAATCAGTAAAAATATGGCACATATGAAAGGTAACGTGCATGTTCAGATACCTCTTCAAAAATGTTCAAATCGTTTGGCCAAATATAAAATGCGTTCTTTCAAAATGAGGAAAGAATTATTTGTATAATCGAATAATGAGATGGAAGTTTTCCATCAAAGGATAAGTGAACGTCCGAGACAACTTTTGTCCATTGTTTTTACTGTAGCTTTAACTTTTAGACACTTTATTATATCTTAACAACTTTTATGCAAACAAGCTCCCTTTGAGCCATTGGATACCGAGCTCGAAGAAATCCTTAACAGTCAAAGTTTAGTTATTGGCTACTTTTAAGGATAATAAGAAACGGGCACTGCAATTGTATGTGCATTTGTCAAATAGGTGATTAGCAGGCAGAGAGAGAGAGAGAGATCTTAATATGGTAGTCAAGCTAGTTCTTGTGTGACACCACAAATGACGACTCACAATGGTTGACAAATTCTTGTGTTACAGCATCCAGACATATCTGAGTGTGCTGTGTTAGGTCTACCGGACAAAGACTATGGAGAAGTGATCTGTGTGGTAACTGTACCAGAAGGCGAGGCAAAAACAAGAGCAGAAGCAAAATCTGAACCTGCTATCTCTTTGCAGGACCTTCAGAACTGGGCTAAGGACAAAATTGCTCCATACAAGGTTTTCATTTGCAACCATCATTTATTTCTTTTCACGCTTTCCAGTCATGTTTTGCACATTCAAAGTTGAAGCGGGTATCTTCACATACTTAGTTCCAGGATGATAATTTGAAAGCCAAAAGCATCTGCTGGCATTTATTATGCGATCATTTATGAAAAGAGATGCACGTTTATACATGGATCATATTCTGAGATATATAATGATTGGAAAATGGAATTCACAACTTCATACTTGAGGATATGGGTTGTTAAATCAAGGAAATATTTAATTTTTGACTGGAGAATCTAATTATTTTAGAGTGTCATTTCTGTTTTGTAGATTCCTGGGCGCTTACATGTATGGGATTCACTACCTCGAAATGCCATGGGGAAAGTATGTTTCCTGTCAAAACTTTCCGGCATCACAACAGCTTTTATATCTCCTTTCAAATGTGATATTAATATGGACAAGTACCATAGTTTGGTATAAGTAGTTGATGGATGCTAACACTAGTGGTTGATTCTTCAGGTGAACAAGAAAGAGCTGAAGCAGCTGTTACTAAATGCATGATTATCTATAATTTATTACAGATGGGAAAGGAGACTTTTGAGGAACTGGTATTAGCCATCACAGCTCTTGACGCATGCTTTGCAAACAAGGGAACTTTTTCACTTTTCCTAATATCATTTTAATTTTGTACCCTCTTAGGTTTCAACCATGTAACAAATCCCAGAGTCAATCACATCTCTCCAATATGGATCTAGTAATTGCTATTTATTATATTCTCTATATATTAATTGATTAGTACAAGGTCACATTCTATTTTTGTAGTATGTGTACGGTCCTTATTTAGCTTGTGGTTGGTATCTATGTGATGTCCATTAAATTACAAGCTATTAATATAGTGACATGATGAGATATGGTTCCACATCGATAAGCTCCCACTCTCATTCTTCAAGACTTTCTCAAATGTAAAGCTATAACAACGTTTTCTTGGATGTGACTACAAATTTGTTATTATCCATAGCCTTGAAGGGTAGTATTGTATCTAGATAAATTCAGACAACTACATAAATTCATATATAGTGTCAAGTTCAACATTACATTCATAAGGATGTACATAGAAGTTAGACTGTTACAGCTGGAAAAAAATGGGGGCCAACATGTCAGCATCATATCAAAAAGGACCATAATATATGATGGATGGAAAAGCATGATGTTGTCAATCAGACTAATAAACACAGTTGAACTGGACAAGCACCTCTAATCATTGTTATCTTCATGTTAACTAGGGTACTGAAAAATAATATGGTAATTTTACTTATATTGTACTTTTTAAAAAGCTCAACCAAGAGGAAGTTATTAATATGTTGAGTTGAAAGCTGGTGATATTAACTTTTTGTGGGACTTTTACTCTGTGTGATTACCACCACATGACCATGAGTGAGTAGTCACCAATGTAGTGACATTGTTTCCTCATTTATATTTGGTAATAATCACAAAGCAAGGATACCCACTTAACACACAAGCGTTGTAAGCATTTGTTGTTAAGTGTTGTAAGCATTTGTTAGTAGTGGGGAAAACATTTGTTTTTATAAGAAGAAATTCCAAAAGCGTCACCAAGCTGCCTGATTGCATGGCTGCTTTTTCTGTGACCAATCTCTGGAATGCCTTCATGTATTACATATGATTTTTAGGTTTTACCAATTGTATGGCTGAGAGATGAAATATTCATGTCACCCTTCAGCAAGGACTCTGGCAACATTGTTGTCCTAATTTGTCTAGGTTAGCAACATCATAGCATCGACAATTGAAAAACTAGGAAATATTTTCTGTCTATTTTCAGCAAAATTCACTATATTTTGCAGCCAGGAAAACTACAAAATATCGTCAAGATAATAACCAAATGAAATAGAAAGAACAAGATGTCACTTGTGTGTCTAATAACAGCTTTCACTTATATTGGGGAGAAGAATTCTCCTGCATCTGTTTCACATGACGTAATTTCAGATTTTGAAATGTCGTTTCAGAGTTCTCCCATCAATCTTCCTATTGTATAAGGTAGTGTGCTGTGGGGAAGTGCACATATAGAAAGTGTTTTTGGATATACAATCACTATGTTAACCCTTTGTAGGGTGTACTCTTATGTTTAAAGGGTCTAATATAAATCATAGCATAAAGTAAAATGATTAAATGCTAGGATAATGTAAAATGATTAAATGTTAGAAAAGACTATAGAGAACTAGGGTTTGGATTACATTGTATTCGATAACGTAAATTTGACACAATAGTTAGTGATAGGAGGCAAACAACACTCAAATAACAAGATAAATTGACCGAGAAGATGGGGCAATAATTATTGTTTTGACCATAATTAAATGTTATCGAAATTGGTGATCAAAATCTAATGCCTACAAAATGGCCTTTTGCAGTAACATATGAAATGAATACAAATGCAATCACCTCATTATGATCATAGAGGAATATGCTTTTGGCCAAAACCTTATGTAGGGCTCAACTCCTTGCAAAACCCATTAAATGGGGGTTTGTGTTATCCCTCTTTGTGCAAAATTGCAATCAGCACTCAATGTAAGTCGTGATCAATCTAGTGTATGCAAGTCTCCCAATTCGTATCTTTTAATGTGTGCACCACAACTAGTTGAGCCTAGAGTGATCTCTAAATGTTTGAATTCAACATTTGTCACACAAATTCTCATGAAAACAATAAAATTTCACTTACAATCTATATCACTTTTTTGCAAAACAATAATTAAACCTATTATTCATTGTCATAAATGCATTAATTTACTTGTGAATTTATAGACTTCCCGAGTTCAAATTAGAACTCTCTTGGTGTGCAAGTTAACACATAATGAGCAAGAAAATTGATTAAAAAGGCAAATACCTTGGGTAGTTCAAAATTAGGGGATAGGTACGGTCTAAAATGATTTAAAAATGGGGTTATAAAATATGACTCTATTTCCGATTCCACTGGATACCTTAATTTTTCTCAATTTATTGTCTTACGTTTAAATTGGCCTAATTATGTTGCAAAATAACATGTGATTGAAAACATACTACAAAAATGCAACATCAAAATTGATAATGGAATTCACTTGATATGGCCTACGTCTCTAGGTTCGTTTCAAAAGAAAAACCAATATATAAATCATGTAGAAAATACAAATTCTTACATCGATTTAGTGCTCTTGGTTGGCAACATCAATCGACCTGGCTCTTATCTGGGAAACTGTGGCTTAAGCTCTCTACCTGTTTATTTTGGCGTCTCTTGGCTCCATGTTACGGGCACTCGGCTCGACCAACAATTGATGTGGGTCATCAATCTTCGCCATTAATAATGTCAATCCAGTGGCTGGTGTTTGATGGCGGTATGTATTAAGAGGAGAAGATCTTCAAAAACAACACTTTTAAACACAAACTAAACTTGTATAAAATAAATCACACTTACGTAAATTGAAACCCGAGACTTGTAGAAATAAAGTTTGCATAAAATAAATCACAATTGTATGAAAGAAATCAAACTTGCAAGAATTTAAACACACTTGTATAAATTGAAATTGCTTGAATTGGAAATAAACATAATTAAATGAAACACTTGTAGGTTCACAACAGACTAAATTTTCACAATACAACAAAATGAATTACATACAAATGAATAAACATAAACATAAATACACAAATCCATCTTCCTTGAAATGAGTGGCCAACTCATTTCTTGGAAGAGGATTTAAATCATACTTCCAATTTTAAAACTACAGAATATTTGAGAGGAAAGAACAGATCTTTATTTCTTGGGAGAAAGAAAATTACATATCTCAGTGTGGAAGGTTGCATTTATAATTCATGCATCCAAACAACTCCTTATTTTAGGAAATACAATATGATATTATTCTTATTCCAAACCTAACAACTAAGATTTTCATCTCCACAAAATATGGAGAGAGATATAATATTGAAGTCAAATCTTATCTTACTTATTTTAGGAAGATTTACTCGCAAATTTTCTCCTTGTTTTTGGTAATAAGAATCATAATGATTTTATTCTTCTACATTATTAGGTCTTTTCTCAAAATATGATTTTGACCAAATATTTTTCACAGATTTTTCATTTGACTTTGTTGTTTTTTATTGTGGAACTTTTAACTCTTGTCTGATACGTTTTTTTCTCAGATTGCAGTTCACTAAAAGTTAGATTTCTCTTGATTGGTAAACCCTCGTAGCAAATCGAAATGAAGTTTTTGTTAAACACATTGTTATGAACAAAAAAACTTTGATTTTCATTTGAATTTTCTATTTCTGTTTATGGAACTTTTAGTGTTAAATCGATACACTTTTTCCTGACCGCAACTCACTAAAAGTTAGTTCTCTTTTCATTGGTAAAACTTGTAACAAATCTAAATGAGGTTTTTGTTAAACACATTGATATGAACAAAACCTCTCTCAAATTTTTTATGACTTTTCTGTTTCTGTTTATGGAACTTTTAGTGCTCGTCTGATACACTTTTCTTCAGACTATAGCTCACTAAAAGTTAAATCTCTCTTCATTGGTAAAATCTGTAGCAAATCTGAATGAAGTTTTTGTTAAACACATTGCTACGAACAAAATCCTCTCTCAGATTTCCCATTGGAATCTTTAAGTTTTCACAATCGCTCAAAAATTATCATTCCGTTGATGCAAGTTCGGAACTAAAGTTGTCATTCCTTTTATGCAAGTTAGGAACTAAACAAATTCGAAACTAAATCACAAATTCGAAACTAAATCTGATTTGTCTACGAATTGAAATTTCGGAATTAATTGTCATTCAATTTATACAAGTTTTGGAACTAACTCTATGAGTTCGGAATTAACTGCGAGTTCCACATCTAACTTAAAACAAACTATAACTTTTGCATGCGGCCTCTCATTGAGATGATTCTTTGTTTGAACTTGCATAATTTTTTGAGAGGAATCTTAATATGAAATCATATTTAATTTTAAATGTATTGTTCATGATCAATTCCACTTTTCTCAATATTAGCATTATTTTTCCTTTATAACCTACATACATAAGACTTTGCATCTTTTCTCGGATAATCAATATGATTAGTCAACAAAATAGATAACAAAATATTTCTAAAGAATGAAGAAGATATATATATCATATATTCTATCTTAAGCAAACTATAAGTTCTTAGATTACATTTAAATTCACTTTCAAAAGTAACTTGGAAGGACAATATAATGGTAATTTATGGCCAATTTATGACCTCATCAACAATGATGATGGCTCTGTCTCACTTGGATGGCAAACACATTGTCTTTATGATGTTACTTATGACCTATGAGATGATAACATCGGCGCAATATAGGCTTGAATGACCTCTTTACGATCTTTACAACTCTCTCGGCATCCTCGCAATATTGTCGCCACAATAATATGCTCTTCAACCTCTAGCAATGTTGTCGATGGACTCTCTAGTCTCTATGTTGATCAATAGCTCTTCAACTTGTTGACGGGCTCACCAATCTCTATGTCGACTTGGTCATTTATAATATCAACTCCTTGACCAAAATGAAAATAATGCCCCTAAAATGAGCTCTCAAACTACTCCGATGATAATGTCGACGACTTGTTGGCTCATCATGTACAAAATAGTACAATATGGCTCTAAGGCAGAAATGACGACAATAAGTTATTACAAGTGAAAATGGGTTTTATAGGCCTTACAATAATAAGCTTATTAAGCTTTTGCAATTGAGCTAAATAACTCATTTCGTGCCTTGATTATCTTCTCAAGGTCTTTATAGTGCTTTTAAAAATTGCACTTGATTTATCAAAGAGGTTTGACTAAATTACCATGCATTCAAATTGGCTTAAGGGCCTTTTATAGGGTTTTTCAACTTGCTTTTATTAGATATATTCCATATATGCTTGGTGGTAATAGTCAAGCTCTATGTGTGCGATGGTAAGGCCGGAGATTGGGGTGCGATAGGTTTGGGGATTTAACACCTTCGCTTTGCATTTTCTTTGTTTGGGACTTAGTCCCACATCGCTCATGTGGAGGTTGCGAAAGGGCTTAAAATAGATTGTAGCGGTTGGAACACCACGTGGCTTGGGCCACACGTTAATTTCCTTTTGTTGTGGCAAAGCCAACACCTTGCCATGTCATACAACTTAAAGAAGTGTTGATGGAGTAAGGTGATTCGGTCCGCTCAACACTTGACTATTGACTCGACAAGTTGAGGCACGGTTGGCCATTGCATTGAATCTTGAGCTAGTTATAATGTGGGTTTGGCTTGCTCGCCTTGGATGGTTAGCTTGAATCCTAAGATCTCGTTGGTTAGATAATTGGAATGTGAACTATGCTTGGTCACCGCCGGTGATCTCACCTTCAAGCTCGGGCTCGACAATTGTGTTGGAATGATATGCCGGATAACTCGGCCTTGAGTGGCAATGATGAGGTGAAGACTTGGTTGTTGATTCGTTGTCGTCCTCACTTACCACTTAGCTTGGTGTGTTGAGTTGTAAAATTGCTCGCTTAATGAGCTACTAATGTATCATGGCAACATAATGATGAGCTTCATTCTCGCCTAGACTCCTAGTAGGATTTGGAGTGCAATCTCCTAGCTTGTCGAGATGGCTAGAAAGTTGGCAAATATGGTGGTAAGGTCTCCCGTATAAACAAAAACAGACCCCATTAGTTTATTTATCGTCAAATATCGGAGGTGAAGACAACAACCTAATTTTTTTCCCTTCCATTTTGCACATTGCCACTTGTCAACTCCATAACAAGCCATTTGGTGATCTCACAATGTGCCCTTGTACATGAGATGCACCAAAGTGCCTTCATGTTTTCCCTTTGACATCTATTTTTGCACGGATGATATCTCTCGCTTAAGGTGTCCATTCTCGACCCGTTCAAATTGCACTAGAAATTTAACTCTCGAGCTCTTCCATAAGTAATGGGTTTTAGGAGATTTAGGGAACCTCTATTGTGTGAATGATCCTCTAGATCACACCTGCCCACTAAGAAGGCTTTTGGTCCACCAAACACCGATTCATTGATCATCAAGTGGCTATGTCCCTTAATACGGGTTATATAAGCTCTCTCACTCGTAGCTACCACATTTTCTTCCGCACACACAAGCAAGATAAAAACACACAAGTACGTTGCATTCAAAAGTCATGTTATATCAAAGTCACCACTTGTACAATTCACCCATCTTGGGGTTGAATGCAACAAAACGTTAGATTTACAAATGTTGCCCATCATGGGTCTTCACACGTGCAATATATACATAGAGTATAAATAAAACTATACTTACTAATAATGATCAATTCATGCCTTAAACATTACCCATAAAACACAAAATAACATTGTTTAAAATGAGTACAACTCACCCAAGTTGCACTTCTCTTGTTGATTCTACACCACTCATCTTCACTTGGAAGATCACTTCGGACCACCGAACACCATCGATGACGATCAACATTTTACTTATGTTGTTTATCCTATTCTTTGTCAAAGACATGTATCACCTCTTGACTATGGGTTAGTTCTTTCCATACATTTCAACAAGGAATCCCAAAATTGAAATTGGGGTGTAATAACAAGCATGCTAATCAAAACATAGCTATAATGTCCATAAAACTAAAAGTGTTTTACCAACCCATTCTAATGGATGATCCTCCATGGGTTGTTATTTGGGTTCTACATTAGATAGTTGGGCTCCGTCGCGAGTTACATTTGGAACTATTGTTGTATCACCAATTCTTTCATCTCTCACCTCTTGGTTCATGGAGGTTCTAACAACTTCCATGTATTGCTTTCGACAAAGTTGTGGATGAGGTTTCTAACATTTATCAACCCCGTGACCACTCATATAATGAGTGTAAAATCTCTTGTCTTGTCTCTTGGACAATGAGCCCTTCTCCTTTTGTGGACTCTGCCTTTGAGAACATTGTTTAGAAATCTTCCTAACCAAAGATTTCCTCTTCTAACACCTAGCTACTTAGTGGTTAGACAATCCACAAAAAGTGCATGGAAATTGATACCACAAACAAACTGTATCATGACCATCCTTCGCGTAATCGAAGGGAATGTTGGAATACTTGCATTGTCCATTCTTTATAGGTCAAGCATGATGAGGAGAAACTGTTTTACCTCCTCTTTAAGGAGTTCCACTTTTCTTTGGAGATGGACTACACCTCTTCTAGTTTCTTTTCCCATGTCTGGAAGGTTGCTCCTTCTTGGCTTTCAACTTGCAATTGCTCTCACGATCACTAAAAGAGTCTTATCTTGTCTGCATACCTAAAGCACATATTGGCTTAGTTGTTTGAGAGCATTCACCAACTTCGCTCCGTATGGTATATCTCTTGTTCAATATGTGTCCCAATCTTGCATGTCGAGACCTAACCTCAATTTGTATGGTATTAACAATTTCCCGGTTTATCGATGTGAAGGCCCTTTCCATCATACCCCATCTTGGTGAGAAGCTTTGAGCCAATACCCTTAGTATGCTTCTCGAAATCACCAAAATAAGAATCATATGATTCACAAATGGAAGAAAGGGAAACTGGTAAATCACTCACAATGCATGCATCCGACATGGTTTTGTAGACACTAGAAAATGCAATTACGCATAAGGTCCCTTATTTAAAAACACTAAAAACATAATAAAACATCAAAAACTCAAAAAAATCAAATAATCCCACAAAAGAAAATAAAAAATATAAAACCCCACAAAAATGGGGATAAAAGACACCTCACCACTTATTTACTAACCCTTACACACTCACATTTAATTATGTCTAGTCCACCTACCCATGTGCATACCCAATGCACTATGGACCCTATCATTGCACCCATGTGTGTCTCACTCCCCTATGCACTCCAAATCTATATAATCACCCTCACCCCTTCATCTGCAACCCATGACTCTTTGTGCACTAATGCTATACTTGAGTTTTCTCTCTCTTGTTTGCATATCTTGGTTTTGCATGTCTTGAAAAAGGAAAGCCAAGCATAAAAGAAGGATACAACTTATCGCAACATTGTTCTAGTGAAATTTCAACATAAGCGGGAAACTCAACTGTGATTGGCTTGCTATCTTTGTGCGCAAAGTGGTTAGCGTCAACTGATTTCTCCCTTAGGTGCCATCTATAACAAACAAATCAATGGGGCCTCCAAAAATTTGGTTGTTGCATCGACAATCTCACAAATAGATGAAATGGGAAACTCCTATAAAAATGAGTGGGCCATAGTTATCATGAAGTAATTGGCATTACCATCAATAATTTATTTTATATGGCTTTCCCCTTATAAAAGGTGATAAACAATGCAAGAAAAAGTGTTGGAAAAGGCAAAAGGAATGTGATTTTGCTTTCATTGTAATGTAGACGTTGCATAGTGTGACTATAGATATGTGTTGCACATTGATAGGAAGAACACTACCGCAGAATTACTGATCGATTACAACCTTTGATGAAGCAATTGAATCAATCATGGGTATCACAACTAAGGACCTTCAATTGTTATCCATTGATGATGAGGCAACTACATAAATTACAAGCAATGTTATCGGCTACAAATACATTTTCACACTTTCCCTCAAAATGATAGTTTATCGGGGGAACAAACAACTTAAATGTGTCATTTAGGATTCTAAGAAATTGGAGAGTGTTCATGCTCCATATATTTTGATGCTAGGAAACTTGTGTTGAACTTCATGCGAAGGTTTTTGTTTTGTTCCCAAAGTCTAGCCATATTTTAAGGGACTTCTACTTGTTTTTTTGTATGTAAACAACTTATTGAAAGGACTTTTGGAATGCAAATTCATTACATTATACTTCTACATTAAAAAAACTTTACACCCCTCTTTTGTTATGCTAAAAAAATATCAAATGCATGTTATGCATCTTCTTAGATTCTCCAAAAATCTCAAATTGTAATAGCAAACATTACTCGTGGTTGTAAATTGTGATAGAATATATCTTTCTTTTATTGTGATAGAATATATCTTTGATACCTTTGATAAAAAAACATTTTTTCCTGTTGTTTAATTGTATTTTCTAAGCAAGCAACCTTATAGGACTTAAAAAGGTTTCCTCTTGCTTTTGTCTCTTCCAAAGTACGCGGGACTTAGAAAAACATTTGCTCCTTACCCTTTTCCCTTTCTTGCAGGATGTAACTTGAATTAGCATGACAACTCCTAAACAACTAGCCCACCGCCGAGAACGTGATGCATGCATATAGATCATATTAATGCCTCTCAAAGCATGCTCATTACAATGCTCGTAAAAAAAAAAGAGGTGGAGCTTCTACTGCCTAGAGCGGGATGTTCAATTTGTGTCATTTAAATGTCGCCCATTACTTTGCTTCCAATTCCAATGCAAGAATATTGTCGACTTGTATCAATGCAACAAAATATATTGAGACACGCTTTGATGTCCCTATCTAATCCTTTCTTCATTCAATGCCTTACATCCTTTTGTGAAGAACCACCACAAACTTCAACGTTTGAATCTTCCATAGAAAGAACAGAAGAAACTATTCGGGTCCAACCCTCCTCATCTATACTCTCCAATACTTCTATATAAACCTTTCCACCAACATGTGAACCTACCCACACCTCACATTTGCAATCTCTTACAAATGCCTTCCTTTTTGCACAAACATCGCTTGTACATGTTGTGAATCCAACCCTTGTCTCTCCGACAACATCTTCAACGCAATCCATCTTGGTTTCCTCTTCAAAAGATCTTTGCATAATTCAAAAAAGAATAGAATTTTTGTCCAAGACCCAAACCTACTTTGTTTTCTTGGAAAACTACCCTGGTATGAAAACAACATTGTCTGGAGGATTGCATACTTGCAACATATGCAAATCTGGAAAAAAATAAGCATCGTTTCTCATTGTGGAACAATATGGATCCAGGATGTCAACCTTTTGTTCTAAAGTGCTTGACCCAGGTCAAGGAAATGCTCATTTCTCGTGTTAATCCTATCTTGCAAGTCATCCAGTGCGAGTAGGATAATACAAATACACAAGTCACTCAAGAATCTTCCTCAAAACATTTCCTCTATAGTGAAATACCTACCATACCAACTTAGAGATTTGGACCTTGTACTCATACAAAAAATTGGAGCCAATTTAACAAAATATGACTTTTATGTTAGCAGATCTCGTGTGTGGGAAGCTTTGCAATTTAAAATTGCACATGATCCATACTATAAAGATGTATTGATCGATGATAATGCTCTTGCATCCTTGCCTTCTTCCTCTACAGATGTGACACCCTTTTTGAACATTGTTGCACTCAATTGTAATGAGATGCTTGAACATCCAACAAATATGGTTGACCATGAGCTATAGACATTCGACACGGTCAACCAATCTTTTCTTTTGTTCCTCCATCCTCAATTTAGGTACAAAAGAAGTGAAAAATTCAACAAAGTGTATTCTTGAGCATGGGAGATCAAATCGTTTATATCTACAATGGCCTAAAATTGGGCTTTCACCTATAAACTAATACAACACAAAAGGGTTATTCTCCATGGCATTTCCAACTTTGTTTTAAACAGGAAAATCCATGTTCAAACAACCCCGATTGAAGGTGGTGTTCTTTCATGAATATGGACAACATTTGTTGTGGTTGCATGACGATCGCTTTAGTTCCCACCCTTGATTTAGATACTATATGTTCAAGCTTATAATGTGCCACAGAAGACGGTGTAATTGTAGGAGTATTTATGAAACACAATATTAATTTTGTTGTTCCAACAACTATCCGAGCTCTCCACAAAAGACTGCAGGACTTCCCCAATGACAATATCCTTGATAACTTGATGTGGTTTAGCACACACCTTTGAGGAACATGATCTTTTTGGGCAAAGAGTAGAGGAAAAATTTCAGACATGATTGAACAATCGGGTCCACCTACTTTATTCTTCACTCTAAGTTCAACATACACCAAACGGCTAGACCTTCATAGTGTCATGCTCGGTGTTTCCCGTCATAAACCTCATGTTGTTCAACGATGGAGAAATCTTAACATTGTTAATCATCCCCACCGGGTTTCCACATACATAAAAAAAATTAATAATTTTCCATGAAGAAGTTTTGGAAAATCACTTTGGAGAAAACAACTATTGATGCATGTGATTAAATAACTATGTTTACTATTTCTTTTGTTTTACTGTGGGACCATTGTTTACACTCCATGTTTTCTATAGGTATGAATGGAAACATATAGGCTCTGCACACGTCCATGGTTTCCTTTGGCTTGAAAATGCACCAAACATAAATACACTTGCTTGGAAAAACACCATGTCTATAGAGGCCACAAGGAAATACTTTGATAGTTACGTGTATACTTGGAATCTAAGAATCGCATGTAGAAGGTCAGAATTTGTACACCGGTCCATTCAGAGATGAACCATGCCTAATGGAAACATGTCAAATTATTTCATCTTCCCTAGCCACAGACCTAGAAGAGCTATTAAATCGAGTCCAATGCCACATAAAGTGCTCTTAATAGACCTTCTTGAGGAAAAAACATAATAACAGCTCCAATGTCATTATAATGCCCCATGGGAGACCCAACCTATATCAACATTGTTTGTCGAGGATGATGGAACTGTTAAATACCGCTTGAAATAAATGATGATGGGATAAACATACATAACCAAACAATGTTGTTAATTTGGAGAGCAAATGTTGGTGACAACATGTACTTTCTCAGCATGTCGTTTTAAAATACATTGCAAAATATGCATCAAAGGTAGAACAATGGTCCAAAACCTACCATCAAATTCTTTCTATAATTTCAAGAGA
Source organism: Taxus wallichiana var. yunnanensis (assembly GCA_018340775.1). Lineage (NCBI taxonomy): Eukaryota > Viridiplantae > Streptophyta > Pinopsida > Cupressales > Taxaceae > Taxus > Taxus wallichiana. The sequence continues at coordinate 298,978,837 of CM031238.1, forward strand.
TGTTGACCTTGATTGCCCAACACAAGTCACCATACGTAAGATGCTCTCGAGACAACATCATTGAACATGAAATTAGTGCACAAGAAACATGTCACATGTTGTAGAAATTACTACTCATTTTGTGTAGTCATTCGTTTGTTTCCTCGAATGTAGGCGAAAAATATTAAGATGAATCATTGAATTAGAGTTTCAATTAGAGGATACAAATTTCTTCATCGATCCTTGTCGGGATCGTCCCTCAAATATGGAAACACTCTCTCTTATTGAAACAACTTGAGACTGAACTTATAACAGGCATCTTGTAGGAATTAAATGGAAGCTTCAAACATTTACGCCTATTGTACGTGTATATCCTAAATTTTTTCAAGAACCAACAACAAATTCTTTATCCTTTGAACTAGTTTTTTGGGTAGAACTTGTTTTCATACAAGCCTTTACGTATTATTTCTTGAGACATTAGCACCACCGTTGAAGAAATTGTTTCAAAGTAGAACTTGTTCAAGAACAATTACAAACCCTAGCATGTTCAACGCTCTAAAGCACTACCTACGAAGAATTCTTGGGCTCCAAATCTGATTTTGAGGACATCTCTAATCAATGTCAGCATCCTTATGATGAGTGACACCTTATTTCACAACTACACCTTATGCAAACCATGGAACTTCACAACCTACATTTTTGGGTCGCCGAGACTTTGATATTTAGCATAATTGGAATACACATGGCGTTTCACGAAATCTTTATAAGTAGAGTGGTCCTTCTTTATAGAAATGTAAATGAACACTATAAATGTGGCTCATCATGATATATCCTCTACAATAGGTATTGAAAACCTCTCTCCATGACAACAAATTTCATTTAATACCATTTTCTACCACTTCTTAAACAAGGGAAAGCTTCCACCATTGAGATTAATAATTCAAGGCACTTGGAACAAGAAAGTCATATCTCATTAATGTTATCAGGTTAGCATTCAACAAAGTAACATGTGTGGATAAATTACCTTTGCTTTTGCTTGCACCTACTGGTGTTGTTGCATTCAACATATTTGCATCAACCATACATGCCTCCCTTCACATACCAATCAAGGAAATTAAGCCATTAGAAAGAAAATTTATATCCTCTTTTCAAGACTCCCTCAAGCATGTTGAGTATATTGTTATTGATGAAATGAGTTTCATTGGACCTAAGTTGTTACTCAAAACTGACTTCTGTCTACGAGAGGCATTCCCACATTTCAAGACCTCACCATTCGGTGACAAGTTGATCATCCTTGTTGGTAACTTGGGCTAACTTCCATTAGTAATGGACGTTCCTTTGTACACAAGACATTCCTATGGCCCAACCCTTTGGAAGGAGTTCAATACTTCCATCTCAGATTTGCAAACATTTTTCTACCAAAGAAGGTTACTCCCAAGAACAAATTTCTTTTCGATATTTTATCCTTAACATCCGCAATAGAATGCCAACCTTGCATGATTGGGGACTCCTTATATCGAGGACAAATTATCTTTTATCACAACAAGAAATACAATCATTTCGCTATTTCCAATACTTGTTTTCCAAAATGATTTGGTTGACCACCACAATATAAACATGTAGATGTTCCAATTGCTCATTCAGTTGCATACATATCACCAATGGAGGGATTTTAGTAGCTCTTGATGACGATCAATTGCCCTCTCCAAAGTCCACTCCTTACAAATCTATGCATTTTACCCCCTTTCTCCTTCGAGTGGTATTCTAAAATGTCTCGATGCCCCATACTTCATTCGTGCAATAAAGAGGAAGCTCATCTTGTGCTCTCTCCCCTTCACCTAATGTAACACCCATTTCTTAACAATTAAGCATATCTACGTAAAGCTTGGCATACAATTTTGCATTTTTTTCAACATTTCACGGACTAATAAGGAACAACACAAATTTATAACATTTTTTTCATTGTTTGTAATTTGTTTTAGTTCTTCTCATCGTTTCATTTTAAAATTTATGTCACACGAAAATATAATTGTTAATTTCTCGAAAAACATTGAATCTTATTGCCAAAAAGTCCTAAAAAAATAGACCCTTCTACATATTGATTGATGTTTAGATATTTTAAAAAATTGTTTTATCAAAAACTTGAGAAATATGACTATATAATATTGCATATTCAATGCATATGTATACATACATATATACATGTGTATTGGTGTTTCTTCTACACATGAACTTGTGTTTAGATAACTATCATATGTTTCACAAGAACTTTGTTAAACACTATTACGTCTCGCTTCATTCACTTACATTGTTTTCGTCTCTTATGCATTCCTTATAATGTGTTCTAGTTGGTTGTACTCTATTGTTGATCGCCATTTATTTATTAAATTGATAAAAAAACATTATTTTTATTGCTCATATCTTGCCTTTCCCAACCATAAGCCGTTTAAAAATATATATTCAAAAGATAGTCCTCATTCCTCAATTTCTGGTAACAAAATTCTTTTCGTTCTATATTGACCATTCACACTTCCTTCGTTATATACTCCTCCACCCATTCCCTTTCAAGTACTCACATTGCATTGCTTATGTGTAATTGCTAGTTATGCAATTTTAACACAACAAGCCAAAAATAGAATTATTTCATCATCCTATTTTAATATGAGGTAAATGTTTCATGGAGACTTAAAAACAAAAATTATTATTGACTATTAATTGCACCATTATGAAGAAAATCGTCTTAAGGCCACATAATTTACAAAGATGTGCTTTAACATTAAAAAAATGGGAGTAGGTAGATAGGTTATTAGTTCCAACCACATGGAATATTATAGGTCTTACTCTATTCAAATATACTATTTCAAAGGATAATCATCACATTTAATGTATAAAAATATTTTTGTTTGTATTATATCTATTAATAAAGTTTTATCTTGTTATATTAGATTTTGTGATTTTTATTGCTCATTTGATATGTTTAAGATGAGGAAGACTTTTCAGTCATGACTTCAAACCCATGTTTATACATATTTTGAACTATAAATAATTAATAGTTTCATATTTTTCTTTGTAAGTTTTTATTGACAGGTGATAGATGGTGTCACGAAGATTTAGACAAGTCATAGTTTATTGTGAACCTTATGTCAATAGGGGTGACGTTGTAATATTGGAAGTGAACCTCTCACTAATACAATTTGTCAATTATGAGGACACCCCAACCTTCGTCCCTATCTTGGGAAATGTTATTGAAGGTGGACATGTTTGGTATGTGGGCCCGTTGTACCTTGGAATTGATAATACAACTCTAATTTTTTTCTTTTGATCAAAAATTCATTCCCACCTAAGTTGGCTCTTTGGTCCTTGGTTAGTTGTATTGTAGAATTTCTTCGACGACTCCAAAACATTACGTGTCTTATTACCAATGTCAAACATATACCTCCTTGATGGATCTTAAAATTACTTCAATGACTCTACAAACACTCACATTTAATTATTAGCATAACATTACACCTCCTAATATAAGTGTTTGTTTATAAATATATGGATTTTAGGATTCTTTATTTTCTCAAATTAAAATTACTATATATTTTAAAAAATTAGTTCTTTGGAAATGAATTTTTAAAATTAAGAAGCAATTATACAATTAAAAAATAAGATTTAAAAAAAAAAAAAATCTTAAAAATTTATAATTTAAAAAATATAGAGGATTAAGGTAGTAGAGACATGTTAGTTGTGACCTCATCAAAGTGTCAATGGAAACCACCTCCTACATAATTTAGGAAGGATATTTAATATTCAATGTTAATTTGAGGGAAAATACAACCAACACTTTTGAGTGATTTTCATATAACATATTTAATACATGTGGCTTGGAGCATTATATTGTATTTTAATTATTATGAAATACTCAAAGGACATAAACTTAATTTGATTTCCGATTCAATTGTTCCCTTAAAGTTAATGGTTAGATAATTTTTTCTCTTTGTTAAAAATTCATCCCCCACCATAGCCGTTCTTTATATGATCTTCAAGGATGTGTTGCTCTTTCAATTAAAACCTTTGGAGTTTACACCAAATCCTTCACCTAATTTGAATATTTAAAATGTACATATAAACTTAGAAAGTAGCCTATCAAATAATTATTGTAAGACTATAAATAAATATTGTTACTGTACGCACCCAAAATTACACAGTGCTACATGGTCAGAATGGTAAAAATCCCCAATGATGATAAATTTTGTTTGCAGAGCAAATGATGATGTCCATGTCCCATTTCTTTGTTTATATCATGCCTATATGGCTTATTATACTTTACTTCTAAGTTTCCTAGCTTTACTTTCTTTCGCAAATACTTTTTGTTGCTTTTGCTTAGCATTTTCCCTTTAAGTTACGTCTTCCTTTATTTATTTAAAATGAACTTTCAACGTAGTTTGGTATTCCACTCGACAAAAAAATCAAACAATGGGGAGATTACGCTATACGTACATAACCTCTAATTCCCCTTTGGCCAACTTATCTCCTAGGAACTCACACCCATTCTTAGTCCTCAATTCTCATATAGCTACCTATTAGTATTACCCGAATCCATCTCATTCCGGCTGTCACAACACGATCTCGGGAGGTTGGGTGTGTTTGGAATCACGTGTTGATTCTCAGGCGTACAAAATTGGTGAACCCGATGTGAAATACTAGTTCCTTCTTATTTCCTTATCTTTCATTACTATTATCTCACCTTTCCATTTCTTCCCCTATTTCGGTAGGTATTTTACACTTCCCCAAATATTTTTGGTAGGGATTTTGGTGGGAAATTTTGCTTTGATAGATACTACACCAACATTCAACCACAACAATCCTCTCCCCTTCCCAGATTGGCTAACAACTACACAAACAATGTACATGCCTCCTCTAGGTATGTCTCAAACACCACTAGTCACATGAGAATAAAGGAGGTCAATCAACCTTTAAATATGCAATACAATTAGACCAATTCAAACAACATGAATTCTATAGGAAAAACTAGACCTTACAATAGAATCTTGTCAAGACCTCACATTAGCATGCAATCAATAGAAGATGACATTTTTACACGAATTACTAATCATCTTCGCAAACAAACGAATCCTTAGACATGATGAAAATCCATACCTCGGGATGTTCAACAACAATGTATCGGCCACAAACCTTGAAACTCCTATTTTCAAGGAAAACAAGAATGACAATGTCAAACAATTCATAAGAGGGTATCATGTGTCCTCCCAACCAAACCCTACACCACAAGAACCCAAACAAGAAACTCAATCCTCACCCCATGATGTTATTTCTACCTTAGTAGGGAGGATTAGAGAACTAGAGAGTGCCCAACCTTCACAACCTACTTATGCAATAGGGTAGAACATGGGGTATCATGTTGACAATAAGGGATACACCCCTACCAATGCACAACCAACGCAACAAGGTTATCCAGTCTAATTGAATCTGGGTGATCTTCTCATAGGATATCTTATACACTAGGGATGGGTCCTCATCCATATCACACTTATCCTACACAAGGGTTGGCCAAAAGTGCACTCTCAAATGCCATTCCTTCGAGCAATGCAGAATTTCCTGGTTTCATGCCCACTAGCCCATATCCTAGTGTTGTTCCTCCTTACTTGCATATGTATTCAAAATCCCCTCAGATGGAAACATATACCTTCTCTATTCCTTATATACAATATCAAGGAGCTCCATATGTTTCGACCAATGCCTCAATGTAGCATATCCAACTCCTCCTCCACCTCCTCGTCAAAGAGCTTCAATGGTGGAATATTATGCAATGGGTACTTACATTGAGTATTTAAAATAACCCTTTTATTTTACAATACGGGGTGTCATGATTCCACGCCAATTTCCTGATCTTCCTAAGTTTAAGGGAGAAGGATACCCTAACGCTCATATCAATGCTTATGCTACTACCATTGGTAAATTGCTTTCTTGGGATGTTATGGTTGCAAAAATATTCGAAAGACCCTCAGGAATCACTTTATATTGGTACTATCGTATTCTGAGGCTTCTATACATTCCTTTAAACAACTTGTTTCTAGATTCATTAGAGCATTTGACATGAACAAGTTACTATGAACATGGATTAGGGAGTTTCTACATATAAGGTAAGAACCAAACGAATCTTACGCCCATTTCATCTAGAGACAATGTCAAGTTCTTTATTCCTCTACAAGTGCACCTAACATGGACCAAATGGAACTTTGCGACCTCTTTCTTCACTCGCTTAACTGAGAGACCAAGGAGGAAGTCCAAAAGTTTCCTTCGTAGTTACAAAGAAGTGTTGGAAGGTGTGCTATGAATCGACCAAGTTGCTATCGATAATAGGCATGAGACTTATGGTCTCAATGTTGGGAAGTTGGTGTCCCCTAACCAAAACAACGCAAACCATCCAAATGATGAAGTCAATAACCAAGGATGTAAGTTCTTGAATTGCATTCATGGCACTACCATGGATGGTGTTACCGATCAAGCAAAGAATGTTGGTTTTACAAACAATGGTAACACTAACAATAATAACAACAACATGGGAAATCAAAGAGGCCCTAATTCTATTTCCTCTGTCAACATAGTCGATGTAAACCATCCTCCTCAACATGCTCAAACCCAAGGCCCGAATCAATACCAAAATCTTGGCCAAGGGGAAATGAATTATGGTTATAACAACCAGTTTCAAAACTACAATTAGGGTTATAATCAACAACAAAAATTGAATCAAAGGCCAAGAGATTACAATCCCAATATATATTGTGGTTTTCACCTTATTGTTGGTCACGACGTTGGATCTTGTAGAGATTGCAACAAGTTCATCCAAAGACTCCTTAAAAATCAAAGGCAACTCTATGTGGACATGTTTCTAGCGAGTTATGAAACAACCTCACAACTTATTCATACGGGACTTATTATGCCTTAGAATGCAAACCTAAGTATTTATTGGGACCTATTTCTTAAATGTCTCGAATATGTTAAAGTAAATCCTCAAAACATAAATAAGGGTATTCTGTTGGGAATAAAAGCCATGAGGCCTCAACTTATGACAAATATCTAGTTTCTCCTAACCTTGACCCAAACAACAATATGAAGATCTTGGGATTAGTTGAGTTAGAGGTTGAAGTAGAAATTAACGCAACAACTAGGACGAGGGAGTACACTTCACAACCTCTTCCCACTCATTCTCTCTTAGAGGATAACACTCGTATAATACAAAAACCTGTAGGAGCTTATGATTTTATTTTAGACTTGAACAAGACCTTCTACCACATCTTGTTTAATGATGCAATGTGGTAAACAAAATGATCTTATATGACTATGCATGTGATACATTACATATGATCATTTTCACATGCATAGTCATAAAAGATCATTTTGTTTACCACATTACATCATCAAACGAGATGTGAGAGAAGGTCTTGTTCAAGTCTGAAATCAAATCATAAGCTCCTACAGGTTTTTGGACTATATGAGTGTCATCATGCGAGAGGGAATGAGTGAGAAGAGGTTGTGAAGTGTACTCCCCCATCTGATTTGTTGCATTAATTTCTGGTTCAACCCCTAACTCAACTAATCCCAAGATCTTCATATTGTTGTTTGGGTCGAGGTTAGGGGCAACTCGAGAGTTGTCAGAAGTTGAGGCCTCATGGTTGTTGTTCCCAACAAGAATAACCTTATTCATGTTTTGAGGATTTACTTTAACATCTTTAGAAATTTAGGAAACCAGTCTCAATAAATTCTTAGGTTTGTAATTTGAGGCACAATGGGTTATATATGACTAGATTGTGAGGTTGTTTCAGGACTTGCTAGAAACATGTCCAAAAAGAGTTGCCTTTGATTTTTGGTGAGTCTTTGAATGAACTTGTTGTAGTCCATACAAGATCCAACATCGTGACCAATAACACAGTGGAAACCACAATATATATTACGATCGTAATCTCTTGGCCTTAGATTCAAGTTCTATTGTTGATTATAACCCCAATTGTAGTTTTGAAACTAGTTGTTATAACCATAACTTGTTGCCCCTTAGTAGGGATTTTGGTATTGGTTCAAGCCTTGGGTTTCAACATGTTGAGGAGGAGGATTGTTTACATTGATTTTGTTGACAAAGGAAATAGAATTATGACATCTCTGATTTCCCATGTTGTTGTTATTATTGTTATCATTATTGTTGTTTGTAAAACCGACATTCTTTTCTTGATCGGTAAGACCGTTTATGGTAGCATCGTAATTGCAATTCAAGACCTTAGATCCTTGGTTATTGACTTCATTATTTTGATGGTTTTTATTGTTTCAGTTAGGGGACACCAACTTCTCATTGAGATCACAAGTCTTACACCTACCATCAATAATAGCTTGCTCGATTCATAGCACACCTTCCAACACTTCTTCGTAACTACGGAAAGGAAACTTTTGGACTTCCTCCCTGGTATCTTAGTTAAGCGAGTGAAGAAAGAGGTTGCAAAGTTACATTTGGTCCATGTTATGTGCACTTGTAAAGGAATAAATAACTTGATGCCATCTCTGGATGAAATGGGTAGCATATTCATTTGGTTCCTACCTAATATGCATAAACTCCTAATCCCTATTTATAGCAACTTGTTCATGTACAATGCTCGATGCATTAAAAAAAATTTGTTCAAAGGAATGTATAGAAGCCTCTAGAATCCAATAGTACCAATCTAAAGTGATTCCCTTGAGAGTCTTTGGAAAAAAAATTGCGACCACAACATCTGGGAAAGAAAGCAATTCCCTAATAATAGTAGCATATGCCTTGATATGAGTGTTCGGGTCTCCTTCTCCCTTACACTTAGGAATACCAGGCAATGTGTGTGGAAACATGACACCCCATATTATAAAATCAAGGGGTTCTTTCAAATACTCGGGGGTAAGTACCCATTGCATAAGATTCCACCATTGAAGCTCTTTGACAAGGAGGTGGAGAAGGAGGAGTTGGATAGGCTGCATTGTAGGTGTTGGCTGAAATGTATGGAGCTCCTTGATATTTCATATAAGGAGTAGAGAAATTATACCTTTCCATCGAGGGGTTTTTAATACATATGTAGGTAAGGAGGAAAAACATTAGGATATGGGCTAATGGGCGTGAAACCAGGGAACATCACATTTATCAAATGAATGACATTTGAGAACAAACTTCCGACTAACCCTTGACTAGGATAAGTGTGAGATGGATGAGGACACATCCCTAGTGTGTCAAATCCCATGAGAATATCACCTAGATTCGATTGGATCTGGATAACCTTGTTGCACAAGATGTTGCATTGGTTGTGTGTTGGTAGGGGTATATCCCTTATTGTCAACATGATACCTCATTTTCTGCCCTATTGCATAAGTAGGTTGTGAAGGTTGGGAACTCTCTAATTCTCTAATCCTCCCTACTAAGGTAGAAATGACATCATGGGGCAAGGATTGAGTTTCTTGCTTGGGTGCCTTTGGTGTAGGGTTTGGTTGGGAGGACACGTGATACCCTCTTATAAATTGTTTGATGTTGTCATTCTTATTTTCATTGAATGTAGAATATTTAGGGTTTGTGGCTGATTCATTGTTATTGGAAATTTCAAAGGTATGGATCTTAATCATGTCTAAGGACTCATGTATTTGGTGAAGGGGATTAGAAATTCATGTAAAAATGTCATCTTTTGTTGATTGCATGCTAATGCAAGGTCTTGACAAGACTCTAGTGTAAGTTATAGTTTTTCTTATAGAATTCATATTGTTTGAATTGGTATGACCATATTGCATATTTAAAGGTTAATCGACCTCCTCTATTCTCATATGACTAGTGGGATTTGAGACATAACTAGGGAGGCATGCATGTTGTTTATGTAGTTGCCAAAGCACATCCGGGAAGGAGGGGATTGTTGTGGTTGAACGTTGGTGTAGTATTTATCAAAGCCAAATATACCACCAAACTCCCTTCCAAACATATTTGGGGAAGTATAAAATACCTATCAAAAATAGGGAAGAAATGGAAAGGTGAGATCATAACAATGAAAGATAAGGAAATAAGAAGGAAGTAGTCTTTCATGTCGGGTTCACCAATTTTGTATGCCTGAGAATCAACACATGATTCTAGATGCACTCGACCTCCCGAGGTCGTTTTGGAACAACCGAGAATGAGATGGATTAAGGAAATAATGATATGTAGCTATAAGAGAATCAAGGACTAAGAACGGGTAGTGTGAGTTATTACGAGAAAAATTGGCCAAAGGGGAATTAGAGGCTATGTACAAGTAGCGTAATTTCCCTATTGTTTGATTGTATGGTTTGATTTGAATTCTAAACTATGTTGAAATTTCATTTTAAATAAATAAAGGAAGTGAATTTAGTTTTAATAAAAGACAAGTGTGTTTAATCTTTTAATTCACTACATTCATTCCCAATTAATTAACCAAAATGAAATGAACAATCTATTGTATTTTGCTTAAAAAAATTAATTGAAAGCAACTAACTAATAAAACATTATCATTTATCTACTCTAAATTAATTAAGACAAAATGAAATCTACATATAAGGGAAATTACTTCTAAATTAATTCAATTCTACTTCTACACTGAAATAAAATCAACAGGAATAACTGGATGTGGATATTCCTCTGTTGTTGAATGCGAATCTTAATCTAACTTAAACACATATCTTTTCTAATTTGTAATAATAGATTACTTACTTCTTCTAGCTGCCTTATCTCGAGTCACGAGAAGAAATGAACCTTCCCAAAAGCAATTTCTTCTTCACCTGAAACTTCCCTAATAAAACAATGAATTGAATAGAAATGCTAATTATGAAGAAACACATCAAAAATAAAAAACACGAAGCTTCCTCACACTTCTTTCCTTGCAGATCCACAGGATAAACAGGAGGAAGTTTTTTAAGGAATAGTTTTTGTATGCACATGAAATCTAATTGATTGATAAAATAAAAGATATGGGTATACTAAAATAATGAAATGAAGAAATGTTGTGCACAAGAACTTCCTCCAAATACTTTCCCAAGAAAACCCATAGGGATAAGGTGAGAAGTATATATCATCGAAGCTACTTATAAGAAATGAACAATTTGTTAATTCTTCTTCCTTAAGACAAGTCATTGATTTAATGTCTAATTCTAAATATAGACTAAAAGTTTCAAAGAAATTGAATTACAATTCTTACCTTGATATGTAGAAGCGTGACAATTTCTAGATGTATTTTTGCTTTTCTTTATCCCCTCAACTTATTCTCAGAAGAAGAGTCCAATTGGTCTAGAGTTTTGTGTCAGTTTTGGAAGAAAATCAAGGAAGAGGAAAAGTGTTGGATCAGAATGTTTGTAGGTTGACAGGTAACAAATGCAAGGTAAGAGCAAAAAAGCAAAGCCTCGAGTTGTTTGTGTACTTTCTGGTAGGATTTCAGCATAGTAACAGGCAATCAAAATCAAGAATCTCCAACCAATGCTTTAGGAAAAAGCTTAGTTTTTATAGAAAAATGGTAGGGAAATGGTCTAGCAGCACACTTGACAATCAAGAAGTGCTAGATCATCCTAGGAAGGGGCAATCAACATTCTAAGAATAGTAAGGAAGAATAATTTCAAACTCATGCAAGAAGCTCAAAATTAGGAGAATTAGTCAAGAAATGTGCAAGAAAGGAGCTGATAACTTGTAACACGCATATAGAATTGAGAGTTTAAGTCTCAGGTTAAAGCACATGGAACTGATGGTCTTCACGAGACCAATGGTTACACAATTGTCATGGCGATTGCATATCCACCGCTCTAGGTAGACCGATGGTTATGTAACAACTACGCACGATTACATAACTTTAAGGGAAAATGCTAAGGGAAAGCGGTGAAAAGTATTTGTAGAATTAGAGCGAAAGAAAGTAAAGTGAGAAACTAAGAAGTAAAGTAGAGTATGCCTCATATGCATGTTATAAATAAGGAAATGGGACCTAGACATCATCATTTTCTCTAGAAACAAAAATTATCATCATTAGGGATTTTTACCGTTCGACCATGTAGCACCATGAAATTTTTGGTGTGTACATTACCAAATTATAGTGTGATCTTTGATAATACCAAAATATATATTTATAAAGTAAAGGTCATTGATAACATTATGTAAAACAAAAATTTGGAATTTTAAAATAATTTAATTAAGTGAGAAGAGGAGATTGTTATGATATGAAATGTTTTTAGTATGTATGATAGATTAATTCATATTTCCATTAATCTTGTTCATTTTCATTGGATTTTTACAAAATATTTATGTAACTTACTTATATACCTAACAAAATAATCTCTCTCTCTCTCTCTCTCTCTCACACACACACACACACACACACACACACACACACACACACACACACACACACACACACACACACACACACACACACAAATGCGCGCGTGTGCACGCACGCACGCACACACGCACCCACATGCACACACACACGTACCCACACGCACACATGCACACACGCACACACACATGCGCGTGTGTGCACACGCACGTGCACACACATGCACACACACGCACACGCACACACACATGCGCACACGCATGCACACACGCATGCACACACGCACGCACACATGCATGCACACACGCGTGCATACGCGCGCACACACACACACACATGCACACACGTGCGCACACACACGCATGCACACACACACCCACATGCACAAGCACGCACGCACACACGCACACACACACGCGCGCGCGCACATGTGCACACGCACACACACAAACGGTACACACGCACATGCACACACACACACACGCACATGCACACATGCACACACGCACACACACATGCACACACACACACACACGCGCGCGCAAACACACATACACGCACACACACACACACACACCCACACGCACGCGCACACATGTACACACAAGCGCACACACGCAGGGGAGATAAATGTAAGGTCATTTTGATGATGAGTGAGCTATCTAATGAATTGAATGGTGTTGTGAGGATTACTATGGAGTAATTTTAACAAATACATTAAGGTGATATAGAGTCAACAAGTAAAGATTTGATAAAATTTAGCAGTTTGAGCCATTTTGGCTTAGTATGATCCTCTTATGCGAGACCGAGTGAGAACGTGGTTTTGAAAACTCTTGAAAAGTTTATTATATACATGATAGTAATTTTTCTCTGCATCATTTGGTATCAAAGCATGGTATTGAGTTTGAGTGAAATTTGATTGTTGATTGCTAACAAGAAATTGTGAAGTTGTTGTGATTGTGAAGTGATAGGTGAAGAGACAAAGGAAAGAATGGACAGAGAAGAACTAGTGGTAGAGTTGGTGAAGTTGATAAGCAAGAAGGAGAGAGAAATAAAAGAGAGAGAGAGGTATATAAGAAGATAGAGGAGAAAAGAAGACAAGAGGCATGGATGGAGAGAGAATTGAAAGCATTGAGAGAGGATGTAAAGAGACTAGAAGAGTTGTTGATGAGAGAAGACAGAGAAGTTGGGTTTGTGATAAGAAGAAGGGTAAAATGGCCTATAGATCAGATTGTAAAGAGGAAAAAAAGGATGTAGTTGAGAGAGGTTATCATAGAAGAATAGAAAAGGCTAAAGAAAATGAGAAAGCATGTAAGCAAAACAGAGAAAGAGATAGTCAAAGAAGTTGTGTATGAGAGCATTCAGAGGGTGGATGAGGAAAATGAAGGTGCAATAGCAACATATCAGTCCATGAATGAGGTATGTGATCCATTTAAAATGAAAAATGACATTTTTTTAATTGTAAATACTCAAAAGGATGAAAAGGATAAGTTTGATAGTCTTTTGAATAGTGAAGAAAAGCAAAAGGAGGTTTGTGAGAAAGTGCAAGCTCACTATGGATTAGCCAAGAATGAGAATGTAGTAGCTAGTGTGATGAGAAGAACATGGAAATCTCTCACAAGCATGTGGAGCTGGTTAAGTGGAGAAGATGAGTTGGAGAACAAGGAAAGTGTTAAAGAAGCATGGGAAAATGGAGTATGCAATGAAGATGAGAGTGTGGTATAGGTTCAAGGTGAAGAAAACAAGCAAGATTATGATGCTTGGAAGAAATATACAATGATTTCAGCAGAGAGAGAAATAAGAGAATGAAAATAGCAAGTTGACAAGAAGAAAAGACAAGGAAGGGACTAGTAGTCCTCTATTTTTGCAAACTAAGGTGGATTTTAGTTTTGTGTGTGTAGGTATGGACCAAGATGTGAATGAGAAAGATGAAGAAAAACATGACATGGATGAGAAAAAGCAAGTGCATGATGAAGAAGAAGAAGACCAAGGTGAAGAAATAAAGTGAATGAAACAAGAGGGTGACAAAGAAAGTAAGCAAAAAACCAAGAAAGTAAGGAAAAAGAAAGAAAGCCAAAGAACATGTAGATGAGCTCAAGAACACCAGAAAAAGGAAGGAATTCAAGGATGCCAAGAAATTGGAAGAAGAAAAATGAAATGGAGCTTATTATTCTCCCCCTTAGGAGTATGATGCAGGGGAATCTTCCAATGAGACTAAACAAATGAAATTCCAAGGTTGATAAGGTCAATTTGGGTATATTTGTCATGAGAGAGGGATTTGAGAGTGAGAAGTTTGAAATTTCAAATTGGAACATTCCCTCCAAAAGATGTAATCCAATTATAAGGGCACATTAGAAGTACTAGGTGTTTGATAAGGTGTTTTAGTTGTCTTATTGGGGTATAGGGTGTGTAATGAGTTGTAATGTGAAGGTAAATCATTAATAATGCCTAAGTATAAAAAGAGCGATTAAGAGTCTAGGAATCCTAGGAAATTCAAGAGTCACAAAGAGATGGCGATTATGGAAAGAGTAGGTAGTATGCTTGATGATAAAATTCATATAGAGGAATATGAAAATCAGTTTTGGAGTCATTCCTTGTAGTTGGAGGAAGAAAAAAATTAGTAGAATATTAACATTTTGTAAGAAACACCATGAATATGAATATAAGTGCTATTTTGTGAGAAATTTGGCTTGATGCATACTATGTTATGCCTTTGAATGTTTATGAATCTAGTAGCTTGAAGTATTTGATCATTTCTAATGGATAATAAAGATGTGTTTGCACTCATAGAAGGAAATTATGAGAGCTTATACCACACATTCACTATCTTGGTTGTATGAAGGGGTTTTAACTTGCAAGACCATGACTGAGATCACCCTTACAAAGGTATCTCGAGGAGTTAAGTTTTGTGGCACGATTTGACATGTATGGAGAGACATTTTAAATTTTAGAAGGGTAAGAAGCGTGATAGTTGATTTCATGTTGTAATCTCCTTGTGAAAGTGACTGTGAATGGGACCGTGTTCGTGACTTAGTTGTAACTGTTCATGATTAGTGAATGTTGTGTTTCTCCATGGAAGTGATATAAAGATATGTCGAGACTTCTTGGTCAACCCCTAGAGTGAATCATGCATTTGGATTCTTATAAGGATAACTCCATTGTCAATTTTATGATTTGTGTTGTTAAGCAAAAGGGTTTAGAGGATTGGGCGTGTGCTCGGTCATGAAGGACAACAAATAAGTGATTGGAAGAAGGGTTCCAAGTGCTCATATGCTCTCACTTGTTAAGCCTAACCTTTGGAAAGCATCCAGATAGACCTTGTGCAAAAATCACGTACTTTGAATCAAATATTTAAAGAGGTTATAGCTAATTAACTCTTCTGGGTAAGTAGGAGGGTTTCCACTATAACTTGAGTGCTAGGGTTTGATTTTTAGAGCCCCAAACTAACTCTACTTGTTTTGAAACTTCTAATATATGAGGATAAAAGACATAAGAAGGGGATTATGAAAGAAATTTGAAGAAGTAAGGGTTTTCTTATAGATTTCTATGTGAGTTGGAAGAATATGGGCAAACATAGTCTAGAGGTCTAGTTAGAGGTTGGGCTACCAAAGGAAGTTGTAGATGTGCTTTGAGTTTGGTGTTGAGATTTTATACAAACCTAGAAACCTATAATGGGTTCCTTAAAGTATTGGGGTTGTGTCTTGGATATCTTAAAAACAAAAGTTATGAGAGATTCCAAGTTGTCCTTGACCTACGAAAGGGTTTGTAAGCTTAGAGATCCAAAGTTGAGCTACGAGAGAAATGAAAAGAGTTGGATTTCCAAAATTTTCAAGCATCTTGGGAAGGTAAGTGTGAACTAGTGGGGCTTATAAAAATTTCTAGGTGTCTTTAAATTCTTGCATCCATGTTTGGTGCAAGCCACTTTGTCTTAAGGGCATAAGGAATCCAACTTTGTCAAACTAACACAAAGACTGGGCTTTGGGAGTGGTGTCCCAGATTTCACCTTGAAATCTGGAACTACCCATTAAAATCAAAAAATCATTATTTTAAAAAATAATGAGTCTTTTTCATGTTTTTATTGCGAGAAATTTTTGTATTACGTTAAGATATTCCCAATGAATCATATGAGCTAATTTCGACAAATACCCAAATGTTAAAACTCATTTTATCCTTCGCCAAGTTTTGTCTACGGGAAATTTTTATTTAATTAATTATTAAATAAATAAATCCCGTTTGAAGTAAATTGTGCTCTGGTTAAATCTGTTGAAGTTTTGCATTCCGGTATTCACACATCTCAATAGGGTTTTCACCAGAATGAATTTGAGCTTTATCTGTGACTTTTGGTAATGTTTTTCACTTTTTTGTTTCTTTTGCGTTTTTCCCTGGTTTTCTCTGTGAAATTCCCCTAGGTCAATTCCTTCGCCAGTATAGTCTGTTTAACTACCTGAAGATCTGGAGATCATTTACCGACACAACACCAAAAGGAATTACCTCAAAATGCAAGCTTCTGACCAAAAAGATGAAGTCATGCACAAAAAGCCTCTCTCAGGCAAGTCACTTTTTGGAATTAATGAGTGTAAGCTGCGATGGGATTTTTAGTAGTGGTAGGCAGATGAGAATTTCTTACCTGCCTTGTAGGGTAATTTTTCCCATGAAGTCAAAGTCACTTAAGTTGCGATGGGAAAATTAGAGGTGGCAAGCAGGCGGGAATTTCTTACTTGCCTTGCAGGGTGAAAATTCCCATTATAAAATAAAGAAAAATCACTTAAAGCACTCGATGGGAATTTTCCCTGCTGACAAGCTAACTTTTCCCACCAAAGAGATTTATTCACCCATGCAAGTCGCACTTTATCAAAGGAGGTCAGTTTTAATGCAAGTCGCACTTTTTGGAAGGAAGACTTTAAGCTGCCAGTGGGAATTTTGGCAGTGGCAGGAAGGCGAGAATTTCTTACCTGCCTTATAGGGTAATTTTTCCCATGAATTCAAAGTCACTTAAGTTGTAATGGGAATATTAGAGGTGACAGGCAGGCGGGAATTTCTTACTTGCCTTGCAAGGTAAAAATTCCCATTATAAAAGAAAAATCACTTAAAGCACTAGTGGAATTTCTTACCTGCCTTGCAAGGTAAAAATTCCCATGATGAAAGTCAAATCACTTAAGTGGAAGAGGGGATTTTTGGAGCTACAGTGCAGGGTGAAAATTCTCATCAAGCTGACTTCTTATTTTTAGCAATTCCTCTTGCCAAAAATGCGACCCACCTTGGGTAAATAACAATGAAATTAACAATATTTATTAATGGTTTATTCACCCAATTTTGGCTCCATAAATAGAAGGAAATTCAATGCAAGTGGAAGAGATAAGGAGAAGTCTAGGATGCATGCTAAAAATAAATAAAATAATTTATTTAAAAGTAACCAACAACATGCATAATTGGGCACCCAATTTGGGTGAATAAACATGATTGTTTATTAATTAAATTGCGAGAAATAGGAAGAGCAATTATTAAAAATAGAATTTTTGATGGTTATATAAGCATGGACTGCCATAATATAAAGAAGCAATAAATTATTTTTGCAAAGGATGCAGCCAGACAAGTTTTGCGCGAAAGGATGGAGGTTTTGGCATTAAAGAGTGTTTTTCATTGCCAAGGATCTTCAAGGTTTGGCACCTAGGGTTGGAATGGCTTGATTCTTGCTATGATAATTATCTGCATGTTGGTATAAGTGCTCTGGTGAATTAAATAATATTTTTCTTGCTTTGCATGCAAGCAAGACCTCAAATTTTAGGGCAGCAGACTTTATATGCAGATTTTGGTGATAAAAATCAAGTATTCTGCCATGGACTCCATCTTTGTTTGAATAAAATTGCAGGTATTCATCACAGGTGCTCAAATCAATGTCAGGTACATTGAATATATCTTCGAATCTGAAGAAGTTGTCAGATCTACACAAATGGATCCAATTGCAAGGGATTCCAGTAGAATTAAAGAAAAAGAGCTCAGACAAAGATTGTTCCAGCCATGTTGAAGCATGATGAAAGAGAAAAGGATTAAAAGAATCATGCATAGCTTCCAGATTTGCTGAAGTCAATGATACAAACATAGGCCCTGAACCTATCACCGATTTAATTGATAGATCCATATCTCATAATTGCAAAGACTTCCAACAAAAATTCATCCTCTTGTTTCTAACATATCTGTGTAGAAGTCAATGCATGGAAAATTCCTTCCAGTATCTTTTACATGTGCTCCCAATCTTCCAGTTGAAGCCTTCATTGAATATACTTTGCATGTACTGAAGAAGAATTGTAAAAGCTTCAAGGATAAGAGGGAAGACAAGGAAAAGACAATACTTGCAAGCAAATCATAGTCACCTGCTTCTAAATCCAATTTGGTGAGAATCAAAGGCAAAAGAGTCAACCACATGTAGAATATGGAAAAAGAACAAGATTGGGAGGGTTGCAACTTTCTTCTTATTTTTTTTCCTCCTTTTATTTTCTCCAACAAAGTAATTGAGCAATCAATTAAATTATAAAACTTAAGTGATTGGTTTAAAAGCCGTTACTTGAAGAAGTCAATTACTTGGAAATAGGTGGTAAACATACAAAATAGAAGGTTCTATTTTTCAGTTATAAATCATGCATGTCATGCAAAGAGGAATTCAAAGAGGAATATTGCCAGTTGTTTCCCTTTTCATAGCTTCCGCATGCGGGAATTCATTTAAAGCTTCCTATTTATAATTGCCCTTTATACACTATAAATAGAGGAAGAACCTACGAGTTAAAGGATTAGAATTTGTAATCAACATTCTTGTGTTCCAAACTTTGAGCTAAAACCCCTAATTTCTGCAAGCAGAGGAATATAGAAGAGATTTCCGGAGAACTTTGTGTCAACGGTGCATTTTGCTTCTTACTTTCTTTCTAGATATGTTCATAATTTTTTTGTTATTATAGATCTAGATCTGAAATTTTTATTTGCTTTGAATTTTGTGCTTAATGATCTATTTTTTTAAATCTATGTGCATGCAATCAACTCTGTAAACTATTGCTTGGGTTGCACATCCTCTCTACTTTCTTTCGTTTCCTATTATTTTCCTCTTTTACAGATTTTTCCTTTCTTTTACAGTTGATTACTTGTTGCAGAACCATATAGCTATGGTTAATGAGATACACGGTTAAATTAATACCAACAGATAGATATTATGACATATAAACTAACAAAATCTTACACAGAGCCTCACCGGTAAATGAGGGAGATTTATCTCATGATCGCCTAGGTTTTCGGTTGTGTAAAAATCTAGCTAATAGAGTTTTTGCATCATCCTAATAAAGGATCTAAAAGTGATTTGAGTGTATGAGTAGGAGTAGAGGCCTAAGGAGAAACAAAAGAGAATGAAGTAAAAATTTGTATTCTGAACTATAGAGCCGGTGAAGAAAAAGGAAAGAGTAAGTGAGGGAAGATAAATGCAAGGTAATTTTGATGATGAGTGATATATCTAATGAATGAAATGGTGTTGTGAGGAAGCCTATGGATTAGCGTAAACCAATACATTAAGGGTGATATAGTGTCGTGAATCAATATTTGAGAAAAATTAGCACAATTTGAGCCATTTTGGCCTAGTTATGATCCTCTAATGTAAAGACTGGGTGGGGTTGTGGTTTTGCAAACTCTTGAAAAGTTGATTATATGCATGATATTAATTTCTCTTTAGATCAGTCGTAGAAGCAAATCCAAGATTGTTGGATCTCAAAAAATGAGGAGAGACCCTCCTCTCTACCATTTTTGCCTACATGCATGACAAATAAAGACATTTTTTCAAATTAAGCATGTAAAACTAATCAATTTTATATGCATTTCATTGAATTTATACCTCTAATGCATGCTTTTTTTTCATGTCTCACTTTTATTCTTAAGTCATATGGTGTAGCAAACACATTCTTTCTTGTGGAAACATTCATTTGCAATCATCAATGATATAATTTAGAATTAAAAAAATAAACGAATTTAAAATTTAAAATGATGATTTAAGATTGTAAATTAAAATTTTATCATACCTATGGTGTTGCATCCACAACAGTGCCAAAAATTTCTCTAAAACAACCTCTTCAAAAGTTTGTGAATGTGGATGGGAAGGAGCACCAAAGCTAGTGAAAGATTTTCCTCACTCTAGGAGACCTCGAATACATGAATGACGAATCTCGTAGAGTACAACAATGCATATATAGGTTTATAGATATTGATGAAATTGTAAGTATAACTAAAATTTAAAGTAACATTGTTTGAAAAAAATATGACTAAACTATGTGTTTGCATTGCTTGAGTGGCCTACAATTATTCTCGGGGTAGAAACTAGGTGCTGGGAAACACCCTTAAATATTTTCATATGGTGTTATATGTAATGCAACACCAATTTATAGTTATTTACATACAAAAATGGATCTAGTAATCTACCAACATCAATAGAAAATAAATAACTTAACAATACCTCAACCAATTTTGAAAACATAACTCCATATATGCATCTCGCAACACTAATAGTTGTTGTAACATCATGATTTAATAAAATATGAAATTATTAAACCCTAGATATTACAAATTCACAATGCGGTAAATAGAAAATGAAGTAGATATATGACACAAGCAATAAACAAGATAAAATGAAACCCTAAGTGTAAGAGGAGGAATAAGAGACTTAGATAATTTTGTAATTGATCTTGAGTTGTGTTGAGCTGGAGAACTAATAAACAAAAGGAGGAAAGTGTTGCAAAAAAACCCCATAAAATTATGCGATAGTCGAATCTACCTGGATTGGGGCACCTAGATTAGGTTAGCGGTGCGTGTAGACTAATTTTGGGCACTCATGCCTGGGAAAATGGTTAGAAAGTGATTTATTTTGTGTCCCTTCTATGTCTTTGTCCTTCACTATTGATCACCTGTGTGTCGCACTATGCCTACCTAATTCACCTGTAGCATGTAAAGAGAAAGAGCACCTGCAAAACCCCAAAACACATAAAATCATAAAAATATGTAAATGGGGATTCAAACTTAACCTGATGGTCATCCGACTAAGTGAACTTACGATCTAAGTGCATCACTACATTTCAGACTCCATATAGCTCTTATGTGTGTGTGTGTGTGTGTGAAAATCATTCCCTAGGAAGCTCTTGTGCAAGATGCATTTGATAACGAGTGAAAACTAGATGTAAAAAGATGTATGCATGGAAGAATGAACTTCCCCTCCTATGCATGTATGTAGAAAATGTAGTCCCTTGTCCCTTGAATGAAGCTAGGTGGATGCTTTGATGCTCTTGAAATTTCTTTGGATGTAACCTTAGGTGAAAGTAATAGATGCTTAGAGCTTGGTCCTTTAATTTGATCACATAACATTATATTTATATGATTCCCTTGTTTTAATTTCATAATTTATTGCTAAAAGTATGACCCATAAGAAATCAAGATGCTCAATGGCTAGAAGAGGCCCAAAAGAGGCGAGTAAGATATAAAGAAGTTAGGGGCTCCCGGAGGGAGCGAGGTCGCTTGGGCGCTAGTGTCTAGGTTGGGCTCTGGTGTCCAAAATCAGAAAAGTTGAAGTATCAAAAGTCAGAATGGGAAGTAGGGTGTGTAAAACCAAGAAGGAAACCAAAAATAAAGAAAAGAGGCCAAAGACAGTGATCAATTAGTACTTTTATCACTTAGGAATCATATCAGTAGTAGTATGTGATTATGACATATAAATGTACACAAAGTGCGTGATTTACTGCTATATTTTCCCTCACTTTATGTTGTTGTGAGAATGCTTAATAACATGAATTAGATAAGAGATGCATACTTGATAACTATGTAGATCGATGGTGAAATCATGCCGAGGAGACAAAAAAGCGTGAAGTGAATAATATGAAGTGTGGAAGCTAGAGAAGAGGAAGTGACCCTAGGGGTGAGAGTGTATGTGATGTGTCATGTTGTACTTGTTGTCGATGTTGCTTGATGTGTTCAATGTGTTCGATGATATGACTATTTCTTCTCATAAGGATGGACCTATAAAAGAGAAGAGAAAAAGAGTAGTCAAAGTCATGTATATGATAAATTTGATCCAAATGTATGAAAAGTATGTAAAAACATGAAAAAGTAGAAAAAGGAACATGTGCACCTGATTCACGATGAGAAAAAAGGATAGAAAAGGTCCTAAAGATTTTGTCTAAGAATGAGTTTTTTTGGGTGATCTCATGCCAAATTCAATTTTTGGGGCGATCTTACGATATGACAAAAGAAGTGTAGGGAGAAAGATTTAGTATTATTCTCCATCCTTTGACTACTTCCCATAATTTATACACCACTGCACATGGTGTGATACTATCTTTCTCGAGTTTAATCCATTTTAATCTAGTTTGATCCAAGTAGAAAAGAGAAAATAGAATGCATTATGATTTCTAGAGGGTTGTGCATGTACATTGAAAAATGTTGTGTAGACCTTTGACAATTTGTGCTAAGAAGAGAAAAATTATGTAACTTCCCCGGTCATATGAACCCGTGAAAGGTCAAAAGCGCCTAAGCGCCCATGTCTATATTTGGGCGCTAGTGTCTATGTTGAACTAAAGACCCAAGTTAGAATTTGGGTCGTACTATGATTGTGTCTATGTTATGTCCTTGTATTATATAGGTCTGAAATGTGACTATGTACTCACCGAAAGGGGTGATTGATTCACCTAATGTATGCCCCCTCTGTTTTGGATGCATGCGACATTGCTAGGAGAATGCATCCCAAAGGAGAGGACCAATGGTGAGATGAAACTTTAACCCTACTGGGGGTAAGGGATGTGCTTGGTAGAAACCATCATGCAAACAAAGTGCCTGGAAACATGTGTTAGTGCAAACAAGACAAATATGCATATAGAAGACAAAGTGTAATCTAGCAAGAAAGAAGACAATGTAGACCATGAAAAGCGGGTGCAAACATGGGACATCACTCACAATGTCACAAGAAAATTAGGGCCAAAGGCATATAAGAAAGGAACAAGTAAGACATAGGGCAAAACCTGTAAACAATGGCGTACAATGGCAGACAATAACAAACATATAGTAACAAATAACCAATGGTGGAAAATAGTTACTACAAGATAAATGCTACACATGAAGCACTTGTTAACATGTTAGAAAGATAATAAGTATGTCAATACGTGTACATATCGATAAAGTAGTGTGCTAATGAGAATACATAGTACTATAAATCAAACAATAACACGTGTAGTATGTATGAAATTAGATGCCCCTAGGAGCCTTGATAGACTGGTAAGAGGTATAGTGCCAATAATCCATGCTGCATGTAAATATCTATGTAAATTCAGCATGCATAACTAGAAGGCAAGTGAACATGCATGTGTATATGATAAAAATAATGACATACGAAATATTCGTCTAACATAGTAAGCAAGTTGTAACATATGAGTATAAGAAAACAAGAACAATGTGTAACCAAGATATGTAGTATGTTGTGAATGTGAATGGAATGGTATGCAAGATGAGTGTGATAGGATCAGCATGCTCCTCGAGTGAATGTGTACGAATGTGTATGAGATGAGGTTCATTTATAAATGACCCCTACTAGTTGAGAATGAATCATATAACAAGAGTACGTCATCTGGAAATGGTTTGAATTGTAAACTAGGAAGATATGATTAAAAAAGTGTAGAGTATAGAGAGTTAGTGAATGTGGTGATGTGAGGTTCATTTCACATTTATACCCTCAACATTCGAGTATGAACCGGTGAAGTAGAGTGTGTTATAGGGTAGTGTGTTATGTGAGAGTGTGATGCTAGAGAGGTGTGTCGTGAATGCGCAGAGTGCGAAGTGTGCAGTGTGTGAGGTTCATGTATATAATATACCCTCAATAGTCAAGTGTGAACCATAGCACAAGAGTGTGTCATAGGGTAGTGACAATACAAGTTGTGTGTATCAACGTGTGCAAGATGTATAAAGTGAAATGCTATAAATGTGAGACACCTAAGAATGATAGAGGCGGAAGGGTAAGCATGATGCCCCCAAGTGTATGATGTTTAGAATAATCAAGTGATGTCGTCAGAGATCATCATTGTTATGGTCAAAATTGAATGGAGTTACGCCAGAGACTTGGTAAGATATATTATGTGGTTGATCAAACAAGGAGCCATTGTGGCATAGATTGTACATGCCCATTGATGGAATATCCCTGAAAATAAACTTATAGAAAATATGGATATTTTCGTTAAATCCTAGAGCAACAATAGTGCAAAAATAAACTATTACAATTGCAACAATAATATGAATTTTATAAATTAAAACAACGAATGAGTACAAGAATAAACAAACTTATTTATTTACTTATTTCCAACCAGATACAATAAAACAATACCAATTAATCCGAATACAATTTCTTGGAGTTGAACTCGGCGTAATAATTGCACCACGAAAGTCCTCTACAACTCCCTGAATGGAATTGCCCAGTTGAGAAGTGGGGGATTTCGTCCCCAATTCCGTATGCAAATGAGGGTTTTCATCCTTTATTGTTGTTTGTAGAAGCATAAGCTACTTGTAGATGAACAAAATAATTCATAAATTTCCAAGATGTGTTGCAATGAACCCCAAGTCTGCCTTTATAACTCTCAAACACTCCAAAGTGGGTGCTCAATCCTAAAAATAGGATTAAACACTTTAAATATTACTCTTTCCACCCCTTATCCTAAAATTAGGATTTATAAAAGCATGCAACTCCCTTTTCAAATTTGGCACCCCCTCCTTTATTTATTTATTAAATCTAACTAAGATCTTAATAATATAGTCAACCTTCTATTATTATTTTATTCTAACAATGCTTTTTGAATTAAAAATATAATTTAAGTGTCCTTTTCCAATTAAAATATAAAATATCTTTGGACCACTTAAATTAATTTATTTTCCTCTTTCACTTTCCCCTTAGCCTACGGAAAATAATAAAAATAGGCTTCAGGTATCCAAAAGTAATTAATTCCGAAAAGGGGACATTACAGTCCGCCCTTCCCATAATTGCTTGCCCTCAAGCAATGCCATTCCAATTCTCTCATTCTGAACCGCTTTGCAAATACCGGGATCCCAAATCCACCTTGGGAATTTGCAATTCCCAAACCTTGAAGTTGTTGGCTTTTGTTGCACCTCTCTGATATGATTAGAAAACCATGCATTAGGTGAAGCTCTTTCAATAACCTCAATAAAGGAGTCCATAATAGTAGAATCATACATCAATTGAGATCTAGAAAGTGTGTTAATTGTAGTAATACCCTCCATTCGCTAGTTGAAATTGTTGTTGTAACTCTGTCAGTGATCTCATGGATTACCAACTCTTTCCCATTTAACTTAAACTTCAACTCCATATTATGAAAGTTTTGGATGAATTCCCCAACGAATGCAACCATTGCACTCCTAGCACCAAGTCAATCTCTTTCAAACCAACAACATAAAAATCATCACTCATCTGATGGTCATCCAATGTGAAGCTAAGTTGTCTAAATTTTTCTCGAAAGTTATGGTAAAACCATTGGCTACAATGATGTTGAAACCTGTTACATCATTTGTCTCCAAATCTCTCCTATTCACCAATCCTTCATTTATAAAATTGTGGGTTGCCCCACTATCAATCAATACGATAATGTTTTTCCCAAGGACTCCACTAACCCTAAAGGGTTGATATTGTAGTATACCTGTAAGTGTGGCAAGAGTGCTTCCTACAACCTTTGGTTCTTCTTTTGAATCTTCATTTGATATCACTTCTATGTAATGCACCTGTCCCTTTGGAAGACACCTATGACCTGGTCCCCATGGATCCCTGCAAGTGAAGCATAGTTTCTTCCGCCTGAGTTCATTTCGAGTCTCATCCCCCTTTGTTTGTATCTACTCAACAAGTTTTCCCTTGGCTGCCCCACGGAAGATGTTTTTGGCTGCTTAGAAGGTATTGTCCTTAGCTGCCCCAAAGGAATTTATTTCTCTTCAAAAAAATATAGTTCTTTGTTGTCTTATAGGAAAACATTTCAATTTAGGGGTTGATATTTCCAAATCCTAATCCTTTTGATGGCTCCTTGTAGAGAAGTAGGGCTGAAAGCTTTCACTAAACCTTTAAGAGAATTAGTTAAATATTCAATAAACAAAACAACCGGTCTCCGCTCTGTTACATCAGGTACCAACACAAAAGTTAATGAAATTTAGCTACATATTCACTTACCGAATGTAGTTTTTTTATTTAGGATAATTCATAGAAATGAATTTCTGGATCCACTTTTTCAAATCTCTTTATCAACCTATCATTAAAATCTTTGCATATGAGTGAATGAGATTGTGCCCTTATGTGATTATCCCATGGTACCACCACTCATGTGTTATACCTTCCAGATGGATGGCTGAAAATTTGATGGCTTCATGTTCCATAATTGTCCTAAGTGATATGAAGGTATCCAACTTTTGTATCCATGCACGAGTGGTACTCTTGCCAAAGCCGTCAAAAGTAGGGAGTGACAACTTCCCTAGTACTGTTGCAAGTCTCTTTGAGTAGCTTGTGGTCTCAGATCAGCTCTTGGTCCACTCTGGTTCTTCTTCAAATTGATGAAATTATTGAGCGATATAGCCTCTCTAATCTCACCTGGAAGTACCCTGTATTTTGCATAGCTAGCAACGATATCATCTGCAATTGATGGTTGAGTTTCAACCTCTGGAACTGCTTCCTTCTTGTAAAGGAATTTAGGATGGAATGTCCTAGAAATAGATCCAATGTTCATCGTTCAAGTGTGTTGGTTATTGTTCCCCCGAATAAATTCCTTCATCAATGGGGAGTCCTTTGCACATTTGTGCCTTGCATAACTTGGATCAATTGACCCATCATATCAGCTAACCTATCCCTGCAAAATGTGCCTCTTCTCGGGTCTTGGTTCTCCATGAATTCTAGATGTTCGAATCTTTCTTATTTTCCCTTTGTTGGTATTTGATTTCTTTGTCACTAACCTGCATGAAGTTCAAAGCCACAATTTTTTTGCTTTTCCACTTTTTTTTAATTCCCTTCCACAATCTAGGAGAAAATTCACTTTGGTACCACTTTGTAATATCCTTAAAAATAAACTTATAGCAAATATGGATATTTTTGTTAAATCCTAGAGCAACAATATTGAAAAAACAAACTTTTATAATAGCAGCAATAATCCAAATTTTATAAATAAAAAAACAAACCAATATGGGAAAAAGTATTTATTTATTTATTTCCAACCAGATACAATAAAACAATACCGGTGTCCAATACAATTTCATAGAGTTGAACTCGGCATAATAATTACACTCTGAAAGACCTCTGCAACTCCTTAATGGAATCGCCTAGTTGAGAAGTGGAAGTATGCAAATGAGGGTTTCATCCTCTGTTTCTCTTTGTAGAAGGAAGCTACTTGCAAATAAAGAAAATAATTCATAAATTTCCAAGATGTGTTACAATGAACCCCCAAATCTTCCTTTATAACTCTCAAACACTCCAAAGTGGGTGCCCCATCCTAAAAATAGGATTAAACACTTTAAATAATATTTTTTCCACCCCTTATCCTAAAATTAGGATTCACAAAAGCATGTAGCTCCTTTTCAACTTTGGCACCCCCTAATTTATTTATTTATTAAATCTAACTAAGAGCATAATAATAGAAGTCAACCTTCTATTATTATTTTATTCTAACAATTCTTTTTGAATTAAAAACTAATTTAAGTTTCCTTTTCCAATTAAAATATAAAATATATTTGTACCACTTAAATTAATTTATTTTCTTCTTTCACTTTCCACTTAGCCTACGAAAAATGATAAAAATAGGCTTCAAGTATCCAGTAAGTAATTAATTCTGAAAATGGGACATTATAATTGCATATTCTTCATCGGTGAAAGGTGGTAATGGACATCCATTTGCATACCATCAAGTAAAATTTTGTGATTTTCCAAGGAATGAATCGTTGAAAATAAAAATGAATCCAAAGGGCATTAGGAATGAGATGTCAATATGATCAAGATCTAAAGTATTTCTAATATAGTCAAGCCAAGATTGCCCAAGGGTAAGTAGTGAAAGGCATGATTGCGGCAACAAAGACCGATAGATGAAATACTCTGAGGCCATAAGAAGCAAATCATCTGTGAACATAACCATGATATAAATGAGAAGAATGTAATGGAGAGATGAGATCATCTAGTTTGAACCCTAGCCAAGCCAAGCCATCATGTGTGCAAACAATATTAGAACTAGTAGGATTGAATGAAATATGTGGCCAATAAGTATTATGAATGAAAAGAGTGCATGTAAAAGGTGGAAGCGTTGTTGCAGGTTGCTCATGAGAGGGTGAAGAAGGTGAAATGATGTCCAGTGTATGAACAAACCCCTATAAAGTACCATAACATTAGTAGGAGGGGGTTGTTTGAATTGATATTTAATAGGGCCAACAATAACAAAAGTATCATTTAAATATGACTCATCTATCTCGAGAGGAGTAAAATTAAGATTGCACAATTTTTCATTAGTAAGCTCAATGATATCGACCTCATTATCCTAATCATAAATGCTAGTATTTTCTTGTTTGATTGCAGATCAAGGATATTGGTAGGAGGCGAGCCGGATGCGGGAGTGAGAGGAGCCTCAATGAGTGGAGCAAAAATACTATTGGATCCAATATGGTAGGTAAAATGATATCAGTATTTTGAACATAAATGGATGGAATGCCTATAAAAGTTTCAGAAGGTTGTGAAAAACTAGACTTACCAATGTCATATGTATTGATAGTGCTATATGGAATGGGTTGAGATGGAGGAATAGGCATAGTTGTAACATGGTCTATGTGGCAAAACTTGAATGGATATGATTCGATAGTAATGGTAT
Source organism: Taxus wallichiana var. yunnanensis (assembly GCA_018340775.1). Classification (NCBI taxonomy): domain Eukaryota; kingdom Viridiplantae; phylum Streptophyta; class Pinopsida; order Cupressales; family Taxaceae; genus Taxus; species Taxus wallichiana. The sequence continues at coordinate 299,008,028 of CM031238.1, forward strand.
GTTCATAATTATCATATAGGAACTTAACGCATCGATGAATAGTAGATGGGACAACATGCATTGTGTGAATCCAAGGTTTACCCAAGAAGAGATTGAACTGAAATGAGGCATCAATAACAAAGAATATTGTAGGAAAACTCTTAAGCCCAAATTGTATGGGTAATGTGATAGCTCCTAGGCATGCATGAATAGTGGAGTCATAACCACTAATGAGAGTGGAATTATTAGTAATTAGATTATCAGTAATGCCAATTTTACTTAGGAGGGAGTGAGCACATAGATTTATGGTGGATCCATTGAAAATGAGCACACGCTTGATACAAGTAGTGCCAATGATAGTGATGATAAGAAAAGGTGGACATATATTGTCAACAATAGATGGCAAAGTGTCTTCATCACTAAATAATATAACACATGGTAGATTTTTGAGAGACTAGATGAGATGTGCAAAGGCCACCGATGAATTAGTGCTTTCAATATGGATAGAGTGAAGGGTGGCCTCTAATGTATGATGAAAATCGGGTGTATTGTGTAATAAATCATAAAGATATATTTTAGCCAGTGTATTCTTAAGTTGTTCTATAATGTCATAACCCTTAGAAGTGGTGGTAGGAGTTGTAGAAGTGATATGTGGTGGAATAGAAATGGGTTGAGCCGTAAGAGGGTGAGTGCGATGAGTAGTGACTACATTGATAGTTGGATCAACCCTAGGCGTAATAAAGCGAGGAGGATGTTGAGTATGAACTTGCATAAAATTAGCAAAGTGATGGTGACCATACCCAAAACCTTAGTTAGGGTGAAAGAAGGATGGGAAGATTGATCCATGACCTCGAGAAGAAATTTTTGATACATGTGCTTAGAAATAATTGTTTGTAATCTCGGAGTTCACCAAATGATTTAATAAAATAAGAAATTTATTAAACCCTAGATATTGTAGAGTCACAATGCAATAAATAAATAATGAAACACAAATATGACACAAAAATAAGAAAGATAAAATGAAACCCTAAGCGTAAGAGGAGGAATAAGAGGCTTAGCTTATTTTGAAATGGATCTTGAGTTGTGTCGGGATGGAGAACTAATAAAAAAGGAGGAAAGTGTCACAAACGAACCCAAAAAATTGTGCGATAGCTGGATCTTCCTGGACTAGGGCACCTGGATCAGATCAGGGGTGCCCAGGTGCTCTTGAGATCGCATCTTGGCACCTGTGAATACGAAAAATGGAAAGAAATTTAGTTATTATATGTTGCTTCTATGTCATTGTCCTTCATTTTTGATCTCCCATGTGTCACACTATGCCAATAGAATCCACTTGTAACTTGCAAAGAGAAAGAGCACTTGTAAAACCCCAAAAACATCAAATCCTAAAAAGAAAAAGATGCAAATGGGGAGTCAGATTGACCCGATGGTCACCCAACTGAGTGAACTTACAATCAGGCACGGTACTACATTTTAAACTCTATGTATTTCTCATGTGTGTGTGTGCAAATCGTACCCTATAAAGCTATTGTGCAAGATACACTTGATAGTGAGCAATAACTAGATGTAGAAGATGTAAATAGATGTGTGCATGGAAAAATGAACTTTCCTCCTATACGTGTATACATAAAATCAAATACCTTACCCTTGAATGAATCTAGATGGATGCATTGATGCTCTTGAAATGCCTTTAGATGTAACCTTAGGTGATGGTAATAGATAAATAGAGCTTGGTCCTTTAATTTGATAAAATAGCTTTATACTTATATGATTCTCTTGTTTGAATTTCATAATTAATCACTAAAAGGTCAACCCATAAGAAATCAAGATTTCCAATGGCTAGAAGAGGCCCAAAAGAGGTGAGTAAGATATAAAGAGGTTGGGACGCCTAGAGGGGATGAGGGCACCTAGGTGTTGGCATCCTAGCTAGGCGCTAGTGTCCAGACTCAGAAAAGCTGAAGTATCGAAATTCAAACTGGGTAGTAGGGTGTGTAAGACCAAGAAGGAAACCAAAAAGAAAGAAAAGAGGCCAAAGACAATGATCAATTAGTACTTTTCTCGCTTAAGAATCATATGAATAGTATTATGTGATTAGGACCTAGAAATATACCCAAAGTGTGTGATTTAGTGTCTAGACATCAAAATATAATCCATGAGGGGTGGTCATGGATTCTCGCCATCAACTATACAAGAAACAAAAGGAAGAATTAAAAATTATGAATCAATTAATTATCAAAATATATTATTTAAACAAATTTATTATTACTTAGATACAAAAAAATAATGATTAATTATATTTGTGAATAAGGAATTATAAATAATTACATCCTTATTATCTTACTTGATACTACCTATAAATTATTTAGTAACTAGAGGGGATACTTGCATGTCATAAACATCTCTCTCGTGTAACATCTCTAGATGGTGGAGTAATCATGGATAACATAGAATATTGCATAGAGTACCACAAATTGCTCTACATATGTAGTTTGTGTATGTGGTCCAACACACATTCTCCCACAAGATGTACATGGATGCACCACAAATGTAATGCCACCACTACATGTGTCGCCACCTAAATAGTAGGATGCACCGCCACATGAAACATAAAAAATATGAGGGGAACTACAAATTACATTGCCATTAGTAGCCCATAAAATCTAAGAACTCTGTGTACCCCCAATATTCCTCCCCGGGAAATTAATTATCTATTAGATTGGTAAGTGACTAAATGATCTCCTTATATGTATTTTGATGAATTTCACTATGGATGGAAACATGTACTTCTATCCTCCTACCTCTTGGCGGATTGCTCTATACATTTTGGTCTCTCCTTGCACTAGGTCCCTCATATGATGACCCACCTCTTATTCCTTGAGATGATCTAAAATCAATATAATTTGGCTTCCTATTAAGCACAAACCATATATATATATATATATATATATATATATATATATATATATATATATATAAACACAATGGAACCTCATTATTGTTATACAAAGGCTTGTAAAAAATTATCCACCACTTGACCCCTTTTTTCATCTCTTCATGGATACACAAATCAATGCTAATATGTGTCCTTCTCATTGGCAGTGTATCATTACTTCTAAGATTTTGAAACAAAGAAAACATTCTTGTTTTGATATTTTCATGCCCTTTATGGAATCATATGACAATCCATCAACATATAATTGTCTACATGCATCCATTTCACTTTGCATTAAATCTAATTGCCCTAAAACAATTTTTACTTCATTACAAACACTTTCCAACATATTTGCAAGAGCACTACATGCATTGTTGGTTGAGGAATCACACAAACTATTTATGATTATTTCTAGTAGTTGGTTTGCTTTATATTGTTGTAATAATTCCTCTTCTTCGTGTTTATGGGCCTCTTGTGGATTTCTAGGGTTTTCAGGTGGGTTTTCTTGTGGATTATCAAGATATTCTACATCCCCCACATTTCCTTTTAAAAATTCCTCCATTACTAGACATTTCTATAAGAAAATTAAACATTTACTTTCTATTTCAAAACCCCTAATTGATAAAAAAACAAATTGAAAAATAAACTAACTTAAGTCCATGGGAGACAAATTGGCATGTCCAAGGTGAAGTAAAATAGGTACAAGGTTTTGCAAAGGGTGTACATCCTTTGTTTTTGAGCTCCAAAGTTCTTCTTTCAAGTCACGGGTTTGCTAAATATGAGTAGGGCTATATTTTTTCGTGCTTTATTCTCTACACAAGGCATATTCCCTTTATAGTCAAAAGGACATATGTCCTTTGTTGTGAAAATGGTGTATGCCATATTTAACATAAAAGATGTACACACTTTATTATGAGAAAGGGTGTATGACATTTTTCTTCAGATTTAATAGACCTATTCAAAATAGGTTTGAGAGTTATTTTATAAAGGGCATATGCCATTTGTGAAAAATTGACAGAGTGGCTACAAAATTGACCCCAACTTTGTGCATCTATTCATAGAATGTAACAAGTGGATATCTAAAGAAGTTTGAAATGTGAATTATGATTTCTATGTGAAATGATATTAGTATTATAGGCATTTGAGTAGTAGAGTTAAATGATAAGAACTATTAGCAATAATTAGGAGAAAGTAGGATAATACATGGATATAAAGAAAATAAATACTATTAAGACCACAATTACCAAATTTATGTGTCTATATTCCCCCTTAAGATAATAAATAAATTTATAGCTTAAAGGAAAATTTACTAGTGTGTACATACAATTTGTCTTTGTAGGATTTCTTGATTGCTAGATCTATTTGAATGTCCACAAAATTCCCTTAAGAACGAAACCTACAACTCAAGAGTGGATTCAATTTCCATAGAATGAAAATTGAAACTTTGACTCTTAATAAAATTTGAAATTGAATAAGAAAATTGTAAAAAAGAGAAAGGAAGAAGTACACCTGTATTTGTAGAACCAAGTATTCCATGTAAATGTACAAGGCCATGCCACCTTATCAAGGCATGTTAAGAGGGAGATTGTAGTAGCAATGGCTGATTGGGGATAATCCAATACCACAATATAATAAATTGGGGGTATATTTTTCCCAAATCAAAATTCCAAGAGAGTTGGGTCTTATAAACACCCCAACATGTATAACTAGAAGAACAATAATAGAAGTAAATCAAGAGTCTTGGGGTGTGATATGTCCAACACTCAAAGAATGGTGAAACCACATTGGACCACAAATTATAATGCCATAGGATGCTAGGTGTCACTAAAACTTAATGGTACTTTTCAAATAAACCACACTAATACAGATGGATATAAGTGTTTACTCCTTGAATGTTTTGAGATTCTTGAAATATAAAATTTTGAAAGAGTAATAACATGTAAATTGATAGATTTGTAACTTCTACTTTGCATAGCATTCATGCCCCATACATTTTGCATAAAATGCGTTGAATGTATAACTAGATGTAACCATACCCCCATACATTTGCAATGAAATGTAGTGAATATTTATTGTAATTTTTGTTCCTATAAGTGTTTTTCTACCTAAACCATTGTCAAATCTGAAATTTTCTAAGAAACTATATTTTGGACATTTATGATTGATCTAAACATAAATGTTAAATTTTGGCACCACTGTACTATGGTTATGTCCAATTTTATGTTACTATCCATGCATAAAAACTATACAAGCTCCTTTTTAACCTTATAATGTGTTCTTGTAACATTCTCATGTGTTTTCTGTATCAAGTAATTCTATTTATGAGCCTGATTTGCAATGATATTTTTGTGATAACCTTAATGAATGCTCCCTCTTTCAGGTGAAGGATATAGATTGTATATCACTCATCTCAAATGAATCAAACTTTGTCCATGTTAGATGTAGTAGATAGTCATCATTGGATCACATAGAAAAGGTGGCTGCAAATTACAACATTTGTAGAACTGACCCTAATAATGAATGCATGATATACATTATGACATCTAGAAATAGAAAACACAAGAAGCATACAAACAAACAAGCTCACATCAAATTCATGTATAATGTCGCAGATGATATCACATAGAAAGGAAAAATTTCCACATACAACGGACACATAATTGTTACATACTCATAATAGACCATGGTTCACACACAAAAAGGATACTAAGGTTGAAACATGGGACATTGAATTTTACACACACATAAATAAGCCAAGGACTGCACACAAGGTAAGTAGTATGAAATTCAATTGTGTAAAGTAGACAATAGTCAATAGGTGTATGAAAGAAGATATAACATCCTTCTATAGTCCACATGTGTTATTCCCAAAAATCTTAATAAAAACATATAGTGCAATGTATAATTTGTAAAAATATGATATGAAAAGTATAAATAGAGATAGATGTGTAATAAATAGAACAATAGTATATGATAGTGTAGAAATATGCCCCCATATAGCAAGGAAAATGGGTGAAGGAAAAGTCCAACATTTAAAATCATGTAAAGCCATGTGTATCCTACATTATGCTCATACACCTCATGAAATACATGTGTCCATAGAAAACATAAGATGTTATGTATTAATTCATATGGAGAACAACATATGTAAAATATAAACTAGTAACTTAAGATATTATTAGGTCTTGATTTTGTATTGTTAGATTATTTGAATGCTTTTGAATTTCCAAAAATATTTTGATGTTTTATTTTTGTATTGGTAAACATGGAAAAATGTGTTATTATATGTCAAGTAGTTAATTTGTGTTATGATTATATCCTATTAGTCAAGATCAACCATATCATAGAGTTTACAAAGGTAAGGATAATCGAGGTGTTCTTCCTAACAAAGATCAAGTAGACTGATATTGTATTCATCATCATTATAAGGTAGAAATCAATTTTCTATAGTGTATTTCTAGTGTTTAAAATTATATTGGTGTTTGTCAGAATTAATGGTTTATGTAATCTTGAGCCACACACAAATATTCAAATCTACTTTCCCTCTTTTTCAACCTCCTGGTGACAAGAATTTATATTTTTGGTTGTTTTATATTTTTGGCCATTGGAGTCATTTGTATTTTTCCACGTATGACAAGCCACATGGAATTTTTTGACGTATTTTTATTCTAAGTCTTTGGGCGGACGTGAAGTTTGCGGAATAAGTTTCGTAGCTTTAATTTTATTGGGTTAGATTTAATTTAGAGTATTAAGAATTTATATTTACTAACAAAAAAATAGATACACGTGGCTACATTTCTATGGAGCAGACATATACCGACAAGTTTGAAAAGTGCAAAGGGCGTTGAGATTTCCTATTGGATGATGCTTTGCGTTTTTGACAGATATAAAAATACCGATGAGTTGTGAGGACTGTGGAGTTATCTTATTGGCCAGTGTTTTGTGTGTGCTAGTCATGGATCAAAAGGGTTTGACAACACGTATGGGTGTGGAACGCTTTTCTTCTTGGTTTTGGATTTGCAACTCTAACAAGGTCTATGGACGAAGAATGACAATGTGACATATGTAGAGCTATCTCATTGATATTAGCTTTGTGTCGGAGAATGGAGGATTTATAAAGTCGGACACCGCAACTTATGAAAGACAGACACATGGTGGAATTTCGAGAAAAACTAATGGAAATGGATTTGAGAGGATTTAAAATCTGTGAAGAGTTGGAGCTAATATATATTTTGGGTATGTGTCAAAGGTCAACATCTTCGAAGGACACAGGGGAGCTATATAATTGGCTCGATAAATTTAGCAAAGAGAGAGAATATAGTTATATGTAGTAGTATACAGAGCAGAGGCAGAGAAGGATAATATACAAATAAAGGGTCGTAGATTGAGGATGTATATAAAATAAGGAAGACATGTCTAGTAGCACATGATCCGAAGAAGAAAGACAAGAATAATATAGAGCAATAGCTCAAGAAGACAATTTTTTTGTAAGAAAAAGAAACAAAGAATAGAACACAAGAAAAGAAACAAAAACATATACAGAGCCATAGCTATGAGTTTGTAAAATCCTTTTAGATTGAATATAATAGTTATAATTCTTGTGCTTTTGTGTTTTAGTTGTGTCTTTCCCTATGTTGGTTGTAGTTGGCACCAAAATTTTTCAACAAAGGCTTAGGGAGGCGATTGTGTTTAATTGTAAAAATATGTAAGAGGATGCGAGAAAGTAATAGTGTAATTATTTGCATTAATATCATTCTTCAAGTTTTATAACCACGTTCTTTCCAATGACAAATGAATATAACTTGGATCAAGTTGTACACATCATTTTGTTTCTCGAACATGGAGACCAAATGTAAAAAGTAACATAATAAAGCCTTGAATTTATGAGACCACACATGTATGATATTTGACATAGTAAGATCAAGAGTGTGTAATGCCTCCAATGTAAATATATTCTTGGAAGTAGCTATATTGATTAGAAAATGTTACAAATATTTTTTCTTGATAGATGGGGTATAGATGAATTATCAAATCAAGGGTTCTTATGTGCCTCTATTACATCAATATGATGTGACCATTTTAATTGTACAAAGTTGTTGTGGACTGCCTCAATTGTGCAATTATCCTTAAGCATTTGTATTTTAGATTTTAATGCTTGGCATTAATTAGCATAATGGACAATAAAATAATGATAATTGGACAAAGGGTCAATTGATTATTGTGATAGTTTGATAGCCATACACTATCACCTATAAGGGAAATCTTTAATATGCCATGTTCTAGTAATAGTGGTAATATAGCATGTGGGGTGTCCTTTTACTATGATAGCTTAAGATGGTTAATGATGCTTGTGCACTACCAAAACTCTTGCAAAGCTAAATAACTAGACTAACACCAAATATTCTAATAGCTAAGCTACAAATTTATAATAGTAACAAGAATATTATAGCTTATTAAAATTCCTACAATGAATTAACATGAAATTGTTCATCTAATTATAACATCTCTACTAAGTGTTGATTGCTAAATTAAAAGAACCTATGAAGACCACCAACAAATCAAATTGGGTGTTGCTACTTCAAAATGGTGAAAGGATCTCTCTAAAATGGCTACAAGGCCATATTATATATTCCTCTACTAACCAAGCATGAAGATTGGATGCAAAGATGAGAAAGCTATTCCATCAATGGAAGTAAGGCTCTTGATCATATGTCTTATATGATTAATATTATTCAAAGTATGTTGTAAAGTATAAACATGTATGTGAGTTCCTTTATATAGATTTATATTGTTAGAGAATCTTACATCTTGGTGTATGTGGGACTAAAGGATAAAGTATATTAAGACTTGTTAACCTTGATTAGTGAAATTAACAAGTGATTAACATGTGAGGTGCCTTAATTAACCAATTGGGATTAATTAAGAGGCTAGGATAAGCTTTTGAAGCCTTTAGAGATGATTTGGAGGGAAATGGGGTGATTTTGAATGGTTGGAAGAGGGGTTTTAACCAATAAGAGGGTTTATTGATTAAATACAAGGGTAAATAGGCTTAATTAGCTAATAATAGCTAATTGTTTGCTCGGAAGAGGATTATAACTAACGATGTGTCGTCAATTGGCATCCGGAATGTGATAGAGGTTAGTTAATAAAAAAAGCCATTAATTAACCAAAATATAGGGAAAAGTTGGTTAATTAGCATATACTCACTAACTATAATGGAAATGGTAAGAATGAGGATAATTGGTGGAGTTTTAGCAATAAAACTACATGAGCGGATGTTAGGTGTCTACATTTGCCCCTGTTTGAGGTGGCATAAGTGACATCACTTGAAAGATAGTAGACAAGTATAAACAACTAAAATTTGAAGAAAAATTACTAGAATGAAGGATGTCCCTCGAGTGTTGATGGGGTGATAGAAGAAGTTGATCGACAATCGAATATTTGAAGGAAACAAATGGAAGAAATAGGGTGGGGACAAAAATGAATTTTATCACCCCGGGTGTTTTGGAAGAAAAATAAATAGTGATAAGACATGTTAGTGGAGAATATGGAATATATTTTGCATCCAACTCGATCAATAAACAAGCTTTTTCATCATGTTTCTCATGATCTACATCATAATAAACACATACAATAAAAGTGTAAAATAACATGAAAAACTATAATACTAACGTTTGTTCATTTCAAAAATACGTAACTCCATGCAACATACATAATGTAATGTAATACGAGAAAGTAAACCAACTATCCTAATAGATAAATAAGTGTAATCACACTGAGACTCAAAAAAATAATGTTCAAGACATTGTACCAATGTTTTTGTTATCAAGCTTCAATTCCGAATGTTCATGTTTAATAAAAAGGGTTAAAAATGGCACCCCAAGCAAGGAAACATGTGAGGGGAATAACGGAGGACACAAGTAGTGCCATGAAAAATCATTAGTGTGCTATGACACAGTCTTTGGCAACTCGTTGTGGGCATGAAGTACCGACATAGTAAGCGAACCAATTTTGTTAATGGAGGTAGATCAAAATGATCCACGAGTCATTTGTGACAAGAACAAGAAAGAACCATAGACATATGTATTTTAAGGAAAAATATTGATGTTCGAGGAAAATGCATTTGATACAGGATTTAGCTGCGTGTATGTCATTTACCAATTTTTGGACTTTTAATGATTATTACTAATTTTTTTGAAAAATTTAATTTTTTTTTTTTTTTTTGGTTTTTTGAATTTTTAGGAAGAAAATTATCTAGAAGAATGACCATGTACATGGACATTGCTAAAAAAATGTTGGGAAGAAAAGATATGCTCTAGGTAGCAGAGAAGGGTTTCTAGCAAGTAAAAACATGCCCCAATGCAGTGAAAAAGGTGAAAATGATTATTTATTAAAAATAACCATCGGGATGAGTGCTAGAAGAATTCAAAAGAATAATGATGGTCCCATAGCACTTCAAAGTGGAAAGAGACATGACACGGGGGTCACAAAGGTATAAATACCAAGTCACGGGGTAAAAACCATCGTAGCTAGTTATTTGTTACCTACCCTTACCAATTTTATTAGTGATTTTTCTCTGACATACGAGAGGAATGGCACGATTTCAGGACCATACGCATCATGTAGACATCGTCTGAGACTACATGAGGCTTCCTGGGGATGGTCTGCAGGTACATAAAGAAAAAAATTTCATTTTTGAGCTTATTTATTAGCATTTATTGCATGTATAAAATCACGCATAACACTAATGTGGCCCCTAGGCGCATGAAGTGTGGTCGGGGGCATGAAGGCATAAGGAAGTATACATGCAGTTGTGTATGTGTGAAAAAGGGCATGCATGCATGAGAAAGTAGATACATGGCCATGTATGCGTGGAAACATAGGAATGTGTGTGCAAGTGTCACAAGTGATGCGTTGGCGTTAAATTGAGGTTTGGGGGGAATAGGGGTGCGTATGCATAAAAACATAAAGCGGTGTAAGAAAGGGGGCATTAGCGCTAGGGCGTGTTGGTGCTACAATGGGCATCTTTGGCATGGATGGGTTGTTTAGTATGAACTTACTAGAATTTTTAGGAGATTTATAGAGTATCTAGGATGAGTATAAGAATTTAGATGATGTGCCATAGAAGAAAATGATGTTAATGAATGTTTTTCCTAACTTTGCAGATTGGTATACCCAAAGTTGGAGAGATAGGAGCGACATGGGCGATTGGGAGCTTATGAGGCTATGTTTTCACATCACGATTGCATCTTCCATGAGATGACCTTAGATGTTACATGTATTTCCCATGTGGCCCACATACCACAGATTAAACCTGGACCATAGCCTTCTTACTGCCTTAGTAGAGATATGACAGAGTGAGAGTTAGACTTTCATATTTGAGACCGACGAGATGAGCATGGCTTTGGACGATGTATGATGCATATTGAGAGTTCCAATACAAGTCCATTGATTACATATGGCGGTGACCATAGCCATATTCTACAAAGTATTGTTGAGATGTTTGGTGTAGGTGACATACCTGTTGGGGCATGGTTGTTGACATATGTAGATGTTTTGCTGATCACCGGCTTACACATGTTATAGTGTATTTGATGGCTCTTGTCAGTGGCATCCTACTTCCCGACAAGACCGGTGCCCATTTTTCTTTTGGTTTAATCAGATTTATTCATGGTATCATCCGCGGAGAGGTTTATTATCGGGTCTAGTTTCTACTAGCCCACTTATATTCAGATCTACATTTGATAGCATACCATGGTTAGAATACCGTGGGTCCAAGCTATATTACATATAAGGGCATGGAATCACATTGCCATAGGATACCCATCATGAGTGTTTGCTAGCAGGGTCTCGGATGAGCCATATATTATGGGTTGGGTTCCAGTTGGTGATGATATTCACGGCCACACTAGAGACAAAACATATTACAGGAAAGCATTTGATGATATATAGCTCCACATGGTTACATGTCACCCATATAGATTATATCAGTGGCCTGAGGATGTTATAGAGCTTAGCACAATAGAGGTTGAACACTTTATTATTGGTAGTAGGGACTACATCATTGAGTGGTATATAGTGGATAGAGTCTAGCGCTAGTTGGGCCACATCCAAGGGATTCCGGAGATGAGATGTGGTGCATGTGCAAACCAGGATACTTTTGACATTGGCCCATGGATCGAACAGACAAGCTCGGGCCAAATTTTGATAGGTGGTTCCATAGCCTTGGGTTCCAAAGCCATAGATAGTAGACCCCTGCAGTGCAGACTAGAGACTATGTTGCATGATATGTGACAATGTTACCATAACGGTTCACTATACCATGGGCAGCCATACAAGCTAAGATTGTAGCAGCAACACAGGGGCCTATAGGGATAGGATCTTGGAGCATAGGCATAGGAAGGGGCATAGGAAGACCCACAGAAATGGGGCCAGGGAAGATTAGGTGCAGATATACAGATACCATAGTAGGTTCCTACACAACCACAATGAAAAGTTCTGTTATAAGTACCCCTATAGCCGGCTCAATTACAAGTTCCTTTTTCACCTCCACATGCACCGAGTCCACCACACACCCTCCAAGGATGGATGGGATTAAGGAGATGGATATGGAGATGGTTAGGATGGATGGGGGTCCCCACCACATATTCCAGTGGGGGAGGATGGAGAGTAGATTTCAGGTTTCCATAGGGATCTCTCGCGAGGTAGACTTCTCAGAGTGTAGGTGATTTAGCTTCCTTGAGGTGGCAATTACAATAGATGGTAGCACAAAAGATTCAGTCACCGCTAAGAGGGATCGGTTGGCTTCGAGAGATTACAGTGGATGAAAAAGTGGACATAGTCCCAGAATGATATAACCAGGCTTATAGGAGAGCATGATGCTCTACAACATGGTGCCATGAAATCAGTGCAAAGGACATAGTTATGGATCTAGTTGCAGCTAGTGATGAGGTTGTGTAATACATGGATTTATATAACAAGGATATTCCAGAGGAATAGAGAGCCATTCCATTCATCTAACTAGCTAGCAATTGATCCAAATTTAGCTCGTGAGCACATCACGATATGTGAGATTGATACATCAAGCGTCTCCTCACCATGGAGGATCGGGCAGAGAGTGCAGCACCACCTACATGACCATCTCAAAGATATGCCACACACCGGCGCTAGGCCAAGTAGTTCGGGTGTAGGAGAGAGTCGTGGCTAACTCATTGTTTTGTACAAGAGGTTAATTTTTGATGTATTCCTTGTGATGAAGGAACATTTTTATAGATGTATATGTATTATTTTTATCATGCCTCGGGATGAAGGCACATTTTTTGTATAGATGCCCATGATGGCTTACTGTATCTCGATGTATATTGAGACACATTGTTTTGTATACAGACATTTATATTTATTTGGATTTATGATGATGATGGAATGTATTCATTTATCACACCTTTTGTTATGAGATATGATGTTTAGCCCATGTTTTTATTATGGTCTATGTCAAGGGGGATAGAAGGTGATCCCTCTTGCCCCTCTTTGGTGATATCATATGATGTTAGCTTGGTGTACATGTTTTAATTTTTAGTTTCATGATGATGTAGCTTAGTATTTATTTATATATGATAGATAGCTGTGATGATAGATGATATTGATGACGATATGATAACAAACCTGTACAAACAAACAAGAAAAACACAAATAAATCAAATCTATTAAAAGAAACACGATTATATACAAGTATGCAAGATAAAATGAAATCAATGCAATGCATAATAGATTAAAGTAACACTTAATCTAAGTAAGAAAATGAATCCAATTTAAAGCACACAAGATGAAAAAGGAAAGCACCAAAACTATGTAAGAAAACTACTACTTTATTTTTGTGGGACAATTTTGAAATGTTTTTTGTTGTTTTTGGTATTATCTCAAGACAATGTTATATTGTTTTTGAGTTTTATACAAAATGTATTTGAATGTTTTGAGATTTTCAAAAAGTTATATGAATGTTTTTGCGATTTTATAGAATTTTTCCAAAGCTATGTGCAAGGAAACAAATAAACATAGATGCCCCCAATAATAGATGGGATATACTAGGGTAGAATTTCACATGCAATGTGCAATAAGTGACAATGCAAAGTTTCCCCTAGCATGAGATGGGAATATATACACAGGAAAAATATTTGCATACAAAAGTAGGATCAGCCAAATCAAAGCCAAGAGGGATAAGCTCAATAGTATCTCGATGTAGGAAAATAATAGCTTTGGAAAAACTATAATCATCCTAGACCTAAAATGCTTGTAAAAAGTGAACCCTCCAATGGTGCCAGAAACTGGTTTTCACCAAAGTGCTTGTCTAAAGTGCCTTAATTGTGTGGTTTTCACTTTTGGACATATTGATTTCTCTTTATTTTTTCTATTTTAATATTTTTTGTCGTTTTTTTTTTCGATTTTGAGGGACCCCACACTTAAGCATATAAAATCTTAAGGTGCATGGCATTCTTGGGTTTTGAAGTTCTTGACCATCAGATTAAGAAACATTGTAGGAACTCAAACAAAATTCAAAGACCACAACATATGCCCCTAACTAGTTAAGCTCAAAATTTCCTTTCTTTTCACAGTCCTTGGTGGTGTTGATATGATTTTTGTTTAGCACCAAGTCCCCTACCTCAAATTGATGAGGTATCACTCTTTTTTTGTAACTTCGATACACTTGATTTTGATACACTTTGAGGTGATTAAGGGAATGAAGTCATTTCTCATCTAATATCTCCAACTTTGGTAGCGAGCCACTATGTAATCCTATTCTTCATTTAGTTAATCTCTTAGCTCTATACGCAAAGAGGAAACTCAATCTCAAGAGGTAATATGACTTCTGTACCATATACTAGGGAATATGGAGTGACACTTGTAGGAGTTCGTATAGACGTTCTGAATGCCCAGAGGGCAGGGTGAATTTGTAAATGCTAATTTAGGCTCTGTTGTATTCACCATATTCTCCATAATACGAATAAGGGTTTTATTTGAAGCTTTTGATTTCCCATTACCTTAAGGGTAATAGGGGTTGAGTACTTGAGAGTGATTTGAAAGCGTTGACACAATGTCTTTACGGTTTTGTTTTTAAATGACTAACCATTTTTCAGATATAATGGTAGAGGGGATGTCGTATCGGCAGATAATATGATTCATTATAAACTTGGATATCTACGCACCTTTGACATAGGTAAGAGGAACAACCTCTACCCACTTTGTGAAATACTCAAAGTGGTAGTAATAATGAACATGTGGTCGCTAAAGGATGTAAGGTGAAGTTTACATATGAGATTGACTCCCGCTTTTAAAAAGGTGAAGGTGTTGTAATATGATCTAATGATTGTGCGACACATGTATCAAATTTCCATATTTCTAACATTGTAAACATTTCTTTACATATTTACAACAATCATTCTCCATGGTAGGCCAATAATATCCTACTCTTAGTATCTTTTTAGCTAGGACTATCCCATTCATATGGGACCCATAGATGCCTTCGTGTACCTCCTTAACCACTAAGATGGATTTTTCTAAATTGAGATAGCGTAACTGATTCTTTTCATATCCTTGATTGTAGAGAGTATCCCCAAGTAAGGTGTAGTGGGCTATACGTTGGATAAGGTTTCTTTTGTTAGAATGAGAAATTTTTGGAGGAAAGGTTCCATCATGAAGGTAGTAAAAATGTCACTATACCAAGGGGGAAAGGAACCAACAACTTTGTTTGTAACTAGGACACCGAGAGGGGTGAATCAATGGTTATTCAAAATTTTACCTCATTAATTGGTTCATTCAATTTTCATGATTTACTTTAGATTAAAAATCACAAGAAACAAAAGATAATTCAAACACTAAGACATATTTAATGTGGGAAACTTAAGTTGGGAAAAAATCCACTAAAAATATGAACTATGCATAGGACAAATGTGTCATGTTTCTATTACATTAGTTTTATGATTGAGCTTCAACTCAATTTGGAGTCAGTAACTTTTAAGGTTGACCAAGCTGATACTCGGTATGAAGGCTTCAACCCCTTGTAATTCAACCGGCTTCTACTGATATTTAGTGATCTTTAACTCATAGGGAAGCTTCAACTCCCCTACTGCTAAGGTGCCACTTAGACTTGTTCAAACAATTTGGTCACTTTTGATGTACTGTCTTCAACAATTGATAATGCCCGTTAGATTAGCACACTTTTCTTCTTCTTTTCTACTTCACAATTATGCTCCTAGTTCTCTTTTCTATTTTGATGACCAAATCAAATTTTAGTTTGTTAGGCACAAGTTCACTAGCATCTTCATGTTAGGTCCTTACTCATCATCCAATCACCTTCACCTGTATCAAGCAAGGTCACTTTAGATTCACATTCTGTTAAGTTTCTCTATTTTTGATCATTTTATGTCATGCAAGAACCTTTCAAGAACTCATTCCTATCACTTTTCATAATTCACTGTTAGACTCCTAATGTCAATAGTTCAAAGCTTTGTTTCGGTTCAAATATCTTAAAGTAGACTTGTTTTATTCACTATAGTTGTTCCGAGTATTCACATGTTCTTGATTCTCATCTCATATAACTTTGTCAATGAGTTCATCCCCCTACTATGATCAATTTACCCTCAGAAGTTCATTTCACTATCATTCTTCCTGTCTTAATTTATCTTAGCAATATCTCTGTTTTAAAGCTTGCTTCATATGCTCTAAAAGGTGTTCAACAATACTTCACAACCTATAATTTTTTTTGCATACAAGAATAACATTGTTACTACAATGTATCCATTTTATTTTCATGTATCTACACAGGTTATCAAAGGTTATAAGAATAAATCACCTTCTTCCTTCCGGTTCATACAGATTAGGATTTTCGAGTTTCCATTTTTATCATCGTTTATGAACTCTTCATTTCTACACATTTTTTTCTATGATCCGTACTTATAAATTTCACACTTATAATATCACTCCAACATCATTTATTTTCTTGTCCATCTCTTGACCCTTGAGTTAGTCATTTATTCTTCTCCCTTAGTTCACTTACACTCACATTTTCAGTTGTCTCCTTACCTTACTTCATATATAAGAACACTTCTTATTCAAATACCATGCCACTTTTATACATGTACTTCAAGTGTCTCTAAATTCTATAACTTGACCTTCATCTCAATTATTCAGATTTCTTCTTCATTTTAGGCTACGATTACTCACACCTTTATTCTTGCAATGTATCCATTTGATTTTCATGTATCTACACAAAGTTATCAAAGGCTATAAGCACAACTCACTTTCCTTCCGCTTCATACAGGTTAGGATTTTTACGAGTTTCCATTTGATTTTCATGTATCTACACAGGTTATCAAAGGCTATAAGCACAACTCACCTTCTTCCTTCTACTTCATATAGCTAGGCTTTTCTAAGTTTCTGTTTTGATCATTATTTATAAACTCTTCATTTCTACACATTTTTCTCCATGATTTGTACTTATGAATTTTGCACTTATAATATCACTCCAGCATCATGTATTTTCTTGTCCATCTCTTAACCCTTGAGTTAGTCATTTATTCTTTTCCCTTAGTTCACCTTCACTCACATTTTCAGTTGTCTCCTTACCTTACTTCATATATAAGAACAATGTTTATTCAAAGAACATGCCACTTTTATACATGCACTTCAAGTGTCTCTAAATTCTATAACCTAACCTTCATCTCAATTATTCACATTTTTATTCATTTGAGTCACAATTACTCTTTTTTTTTGAGTTTTTACTCACATTATAAGCCACATTGACCTTTCATTTTCTTGTTCAAGCTCTTTATCTTTAGAGAATGACTTTTCAAATCTTTTCTTATCAACTTCTACGAGATCTTGATGCAAAATTATCTCTTCATCTCCCTTTGAAAGCTCAACAATATTTTTAACACTTCACCCTATATGCAAAAGAAAAAACATTGTCTCTTGATCTTCTTGCATGAGCTAGAGAAGAGTGTTCAATAGTTGTAATCGAACCGACTCTTCCAATTCCAACAGATATTCCTTCAACTAAAACTAAGGAGATCTTTCTACATTTACCTTCACAAGGTGTGAAGTGACTTGACAAACATTAACTAGCCTCTAAGATACCTACTCAAGAATTTGATTCAAAACTGTTAAGTGCTTTGGAGTGTGCTCAACCTCTCCTTGAGATAAATTGATCCATTATTCACTACTAAAGCCTTTGTAAGACAAATTAAACACTTTAACACCATGAAAATTTCATTTAAGAGCTTCAATGGTTCACAGTTCCACCACTGTCACCCTAGCAATTAAGTCAAATGTAAAATCATTTAGATCATATGAAACTTGAATAAGAAAAAACATATGTTTTGAGTTTCTTCAAATTCAAATTGGTAGAAAATTTCACTAAAACACACTAATTTCAAACCCTACAAAAAACCTTTACGGTAATAACATTTTTGTCAAGAATATTTCCTTGTATACATGAAGAAATCCATTTTTTTGCAATGCGGATGAACGGGGGGAACAAAGATATCCTCAAAGAATCATGAGTTTTGGTTGGTTAGAACAGAAGATATGAACAAAACCTCATTCGAAACCCTAAAGACAAGGTTTGTGACCTATGATGACCTGAGAGGTATAAATTGGATGATATATTTCTCATTTATGAATGAAATCAAAATATTTCACTCTCTATGGATACCTGAGTTCCTTTTCAATCTTTTTCAACCATTTTCCAAGCTTAAAATAGGACAAGACATTCCTAGATCAAGATGAAACACTGTAGAAGGCCTAAGCAAATACAACACAGGCATGTTTGAATTAAAACACCAACACTTCAAAGGATAGGATGAGTTTGAGATTTGAAAATAATATCACTTAAACTCTATTGACCTCCTGAGATCTCTTAACACCACACTCATAACATCAACATCCATTTCTGTGTGAAATTTTAACCTTGCATAGTGAAAATTCCTTCAAGTTATCACAATCATCAGTGTATGTATAACTTACACTCATTTTTCTTTTGGATTCCATATTGAAAACACCTTATCTCTTCCCAAAAAAATTCAAAAGAAACTAGGTGTACCTATTCAGTGTCTTGAGAGTGATCTTCAGGGAGAGCAGACTTCAAACATGCTCTTGAACCCAGTCTTCTTGAAAAAGTAACTCAGGACAAGATAAAGACAAGAGTTTTGTTTTCTGAATCTCACTATAAGGATGAAATATGAAATTCATCAACTTCAACAATGTCCATTAGATGGAGAAAGATAATTTTTTAATTTTAAACCTTGATTGTGCCTTTAAGTTCCATGACTGAATAAAATTGTCCTTGTAAGGATTGAGATAAATTTTCTTGAAGAAATGTACTTTGAGGTTCATACATGTCATCATTATGCCATGAAGAAAACCTTACTTATTTCTGAGCATATGAATACTTCACCAACTTGGCAGAGAACAAGAATAATTCATCTTTACTTAGTACTTTGAGAAAAATACCTAAGAGGAGAAATAACTCACAATAAAATGCTCATATCTTCTTTGATACTCATCCAATTTTCCTGAATATTTTTCCACACTTTGAAGGATTGGAGTCCTCTCCAAAAATTCCTTTTATGAATTATCTAAAGAGGGCACTACATTTTTCTTGGGTGCTAAGAAGCTAGACTACTTATTTTTCACTTCTCAAAGAACCAGTTTTAGAAAAACTTGAATAACTTTAAATTCCCATTTCAAAATCTGATGAAATTTGGCATGAAGAACTACAAGACACCCCTCTACACATTCCATATATTGGTTAGCCATAGGTTTTCTGTACATCTCAGAACCATCTCATTTACCTTAGCAACCACTATTAGTTTTCAAAGGCAACTTTCATGAACTTTTTAATTTTACCTCCAAGAGCTAAACTAAACCTTGCTATTTCTAACACACTCCCTAGAAAACATTCCTAGGCTGCTCCCAAGATTACATGATATTTCTATGAATTTTATTTATCTCTTACACCTCATTAGGCACTAGAAATAGGGTTAGATGAGCTAATTACAATTGTGAATACAGGCCTTTGACCTGTTACTCACTCCAGAATATCTTTCTCATGATAGAAACATCATGTATGACCTGTAGAACACATGTACCAAGTTAAAAACCATGTTCATGCCTCGGGTGAAATCCTACCTCACCGAACATGCCCGCAACATTTTGAAAATAACTTGAAACCTTCTTGAAAGATCACTTTTGACTTCTTTGCCATCAATGACAACACTAATGAATAGGGTTCAACAAACTTCACATACCAAATAGGATTCTAGCATGTCATATGCTGGTATTCGTAGATTATCAACGAAGAATGACATATCATTATTCCTAGGTGGGATGCGAAACATAGACCCCAATGTGGACATAACACCCATTGCTCGGTTCTATCCTCTTAGGATATGTTAAAATGTAATTTGATCAAATAAATCCTTCAACGAATCGACTATTTTCTTATAAGGAAGAAGTTTTTCATCCTTAACTTTATATTATTCTGTTAACTTTTTGAAAATCATCATAGAATCACTGATAAAATTCACTTGTCTAATGTCCCACCTGATATCCAGATTTCATCCTTGAAATAAGGGCTTCATATTCAGCTATATTGTTTGTACATGGGAACCTGAGTCGAAATGCTTGAGGGTTCAAGTATCCTGAAGGAGTAATCAACACAGCTCCGACACCTGAACCATGAAAGGTAAATGAACCATAAAAATATAGTTGTCATATAATAGATTTCTTAAGGTACAATGTAGATGCATCTGGAAGTTACAGACTCAAAGGTTCAATACCTAGCAAAGAAAGGGAATTCAGCTAGTTGATCTGACAAAACCTTCCCTTTAATTGATTTTTGGTGAACATACTCAATATCAAACTTCTGAGTAAGATAATCTAATTGGCCATCTTTCCTTCAAATGCGGGATTTGAAAACAAGTACTTTAATGGATAAAATTTGAATATAAGCTTGGTCTTATTATTTAGCAAATAATGATGTAGTTTCGAAAGGTATAAAGTACAACCAAGAAAGCATTCTCTATCGGTGTGTAGTTGAGCTCATAAACAATTAACATACAAATTAGGTACTACACAATTTTTTTTTCTCTTTATCATATTGGGCCAACAATTCCCCAATTACAAAGTGAGTAGCAAAAATGTAGAGTAACAATGGTTCACCTGCCATGGGTGGCATTAAAATAGGGGGTTTGACCAAATATTCCTTAATCAAATAAAATACCTTTTATCAATTGTTTTGGACCCCAATAGAATTTGACATATTTCTTGAGAAGATGTGTGAATGTGTGGCATTTTTTGTGAGATGAGAGATGAATCTTCTAATTACTTGAATCTTTCCTCGCAAGCTACACATTCATATGATATTCATCGAGAGGAGGAAGTTGTGTTATTGCGGTAACCTTTGCAATATCTACTTCAATTCCTCTCCATGAAACAATAAACCCTAATAGTTTTCCTGATAGCACATCGAAGACACACTTCTTTGGGTTGAGTCAGACCTTGTAGTCCCTAAGACGTTGAAAGATGCACCACAAGATCTTTGGGTGATATTCTCGAGTCTTGGATTTAGAAAATATTTCATCCATATAATCTTCCATCATGTCATTGATCATGTCATGAATATTACAGTCAGTTCCCATTGATAGGTTGCACTTGCAATCTTGAGGCCGAAGGGCATGACTTGATAATAGAATTTCCCCACGGGGTTGTAAAATTTGTCTTATGTTGATCCTCCTCAACAATTTTTATCTAATTATACCTTGAAAATCCATACATGAGTGATAACATCTCATAACCAATTGTTGAATCGACAATCATGTCGATGTTAGGAAAAGGGAAGTTGTACTTAGGAAAATATTTATTGATAGATCTAAAATTGGTACAAACTTGAATACCGATAGGTTTCTTCTACACTGGGACTACATTTTAAAGCCACTTTGAATAATCAATAGGCCTGATGAAGCTTACTACGAATAATTTTTCCAGCTCTACTTTGACTAACAAAGTGACACGAGGATGCATCTTTTTGAGATTTTTCTAATGGAATTTTCCTCTGCATACACAACAAGATTATGCACCACTAATGCTAGATCTAGCCCTGACATGTCCATGTAGGACCAAACAAAGATATCTACAAATTTATGAAAAAGAAACACAAAGGTTTTTTGTTCTTGAGCCGAGAGCGAAGCTCCCAACTTG
The DNA here is from genome assembly GCA_018340775.1 of Taxus wallichiana var. yunnanensis. NCBI lineage: Eukaryota > Viridiplantae > Streptophyta > Pinopsida > Cupressales > Taxaceae > Taxus > Taxus wallichiana. The sequence goes on from CM031238.1 coordinate 299,030,190, forward strand.
ACTATTCTAGGAAATTCCTCTGTACCAATATTAACATCTATGGTCTCCTCCACAAGTAACTTGGATTCATCCTCCATATACATAGGATCGTGAGGAGATTGAGATGTTGTTCTTTTAAAAGAGTCTCAATGAGATTTTCACTTTCAAGTTGATCAAATATTTTGTCCGTTGATTTTTCTTTTTGTTTGTCTGCAAGTGCCTCAAAGAGGTTTTCACTATAGGACTTGGACTTATTATTTTTGCAAGGATTTTCTATGGAACTTTTTCCCTTTCTTATTTTTTTACTTAGATGACCACATAACTCAACCTCCTCCCCAAAATATGTGTATGTGTTAAGCTTGATGGAGAATCCTTTCTTGTGATCACCTACTGGAATATTGTCATGAATACCCATAAACTCACCAATAGATTCATAATTTTGATAAATGTCAATTGGTACATGCTATTGTTGGTCCAAATAAAAGAGTGACATGAAAATAATGTCTAGTGTTAGAATGGTAGGGGATATGATAGGGGTTATAGTAAAAATATCCATGTCGGAAAACAAGTTCATGGAGGAAAGGTCTTTGTAAATACTACACCAGGAATCTATTTCACTTTCGCATTCAAAATAACTATCCTCGCACTCGTAAGAGATAACCTCAACCTATACAAGATGAGATCTATATAGTTGGATGGAAATAACATATCTACAATCCTTATGATGAGGCACTAGAAGAGCTTCTTGCATGCCTTGTTCGGCCGATACCGCAACCACGTCCTTTGTATCCCATAGCGTACATCATTTTATTGGGGATAATAAAATGGGGTGATTGAAAACATGGATCCATTTCATCATTAGAAGGACGAGATATAATATTGTTGGGTATTTTTTCATCTACTAATAATCCTCCGGAGTGAAAGCATTGATATTGTAGATTTCCCTAGAGCGGTGATACTTGTACCAAGGTCTTCCACGCACTTTGGGTGATAGGTGGAAGTTAGAAAATAAAAGGGCATGTTAGAGATCATATTCTCGTAGCCCTTTGCATTAACTTTCATCTCCCATGTGGAAAGGGAGATTTCAATGTAAAAGCACCATTCTCCTTGGGAGACAAGGTATTTAGATCCACTTGTGAGGTGAGTGCCTTTAATTGAATTGGAAAAATGGTGGGAAATCACCCAAAAATTCTCTGCAATGAGCATAAGGTTGGGGATCTCCTTGAATAGTGAGGGTCTACCCTTCATGATGTAACTTCAATCATTGATGATACGTAGAAGGTATGACTTGCATGACATGAATCAATGGGCGATCGAGTAATATGTTGTAAGGAAGCTCCAAGTCTAAAACATGGAACTTAGTATCATGATTGATAAAACCTACCGCCAATGGGAAAGTTATCATGTTGGTTGAATATCGTTCTTCCTTGTCATACACCTTAATAGTGATGACCTTTTTTTGTAAATCAACTTCAGTACATCCTATTTGCCAAACCAACTTTAGAGTACAAATTTTTAAACCTAATCTACCATCCAAGAGCACTCTTTTTACCTTCTTACGTTTTATTATAACTTCAATATGTAAGGGTAAGTTATGAGAAGGATTTTTTTGGGATTTTTGCTAGGCTAAAGGCTATATGCTCTATCGAGCAATTTGTGCTACCATTTCTTAGAAGCATGTTGGGTCTATATTAACTGACACTCATGGCCCCTATAATTTCTTACAAATAATTTTCTTATGAACGTTATATATTTTAAGAAGATATAAGATCAAAATATTAGCCGTAGTTTTCTCTAATTTCTCTAAAACGTCATAATGACTGTCTTGAGGAGTAGATGGAGGAGGATCCAAAATAAAAATGCAAACACATCACGTTTCGCGATGCACTCCTTGTATTAATCTTGATTTTTTTGATATGCTCAATATGTAGATCGACACAACCAATTAGGGCATCAAAATGGTTAATCCATTTTTGAAACGTAATCAACATTCTTGGCTTGGGATGATTGTCCTTAATCCGACTTTTCCTTTCCTTTGTTATGCTTAGGGAAAGGTTTTTTTATATAATCCCATGTTTGCGTTAGTTTATTTTTGAGGGGCAGAGGAATCCATTTCCACATCATCACTATCGATTAGATCCTAAATGAAGTGCTTCAATTTCAAGGACTTATCATTTTTTATGACCCTTGGAGTGATGAAATCCATAATATTAATTTTCCCTAAACCGTGATGGCTTAGGTGCATTATCCCCATAAGGTATAGTTTCAGGTACTTGAACATGTTAACCTCCTCTAACTATTTTAATATCGATGACATAGAGTTAGATAGAGGGGTGAAAGCATGATGTTTGTATTCAGGGGCCGGAGATCCCTTTGCAAGTTTAAAGGAGCATGGTTTTGAACCATTTGCACTCATTTAGATTCTATTATTCCATCATCTATAATGTTTTTGTTCTTATTTGGAAAAAAATTGATTTGTCACTAGGTTTTGAATCATGATGATCATGCAAGAAGGGTTTTAAAGTCCCTTTGGCTAACAACGATTTCTCTATTTGACTACCCTTTTCTATCACCTCTTCAAATGTGTTTCCACAATGCATTTGTAAGTGGAATGTAATTTCAGGGTGTAAGTTGGGCACAAATATATTGATCAGTTGTTTCTATGGTATAGAGAAAGGGAAGTGACTAGCTAACCCTTGCCATCATTGTAAGAAATTAAAAAAATCATTATTCCATTGTTGTGCATTACATGATCTAACAAGGTAATGTCACTTTCTATGTTAAATTAGAAGTGATGTACAAAGTTTTTGCTAGTTTTGGCCATGTAGATATAGATCCTTTAAGGATGTACAAAACCATTCAAGCACTTGAACTCCTAAACTTCGTGGGAAGAGGTGAATGAGATAGTTATCGCTAAATATGACCTCTTGACACACCATATAAAAGTATTTAATATGATCTCTGTGGTCACCTTTTCCCTTATATTTGTTGAACTCGGGACAATAAAAATGACATGGGAAAGGTAATCGTAATATAGCCTTGTCAAAGGGATATGGGCTTAATTCCTTGAATTGGTACTTTTTCCTATTGCATGTATTTCCTTCTTGTAAATAAATAAGGGTGTTCTTCATGGATGACCACTATTGGTTGAAGAGTTGGTCCTGTGTTGGTGGCGTTGGCCTATACAAATAGTTAAGTCTAGTCATGTCACCACCTTTATTGTTGATATAAAATTCCTCATAAGACTCTTTACATGCCTCCTGACGAGGATTGTCGGTATAGAATCCTTGATAGGAAGATTTAGGTTTAGCTTGTTTAGAAGGCTTTGTTTGTTCCTTATTTACATGCAAAGCCAAAATTTCCAATTGGCAAGTAAGAGCTTGTACTGTTTTTCTAAAGTTACCTCTTGAGTGGGTACCTCTTTACGAATTTCATGAGGAGGAAGTTGTTCATAATGAGCATGCTCTTCATGGTCCTCATAATGAATTCTGACAATGGGGATGTGATATCCTCCATCATTTTGTAAAGGTATCTCCTCATCATTTCGTTTCCAGAAGTAGAGGCATGACTTGGGTTTAAGATTTCATCAACATTTCAAGGAGGACACTCTACTACTTCTTCTCTATGAACCATACCAAAAATGAGAGAGGGATCAACTATAGAGGGTAACTTGGCTCCTAGCTCTATGACACACATAAGAACCTCATGTTTATTTTGGAATAAATAATTATCGATGTGGGAAGGATTAAACTCGAAGTCCACATGAGGAGAATTATCCTCACCACCATTGTGATCAACCATGATGTTGTCTTCAAAAGTGGGTTGTCATTTCCAAAGGGACCTGCTCTTAATTTTCGATGCCCCATTCTTGTAGTAGGAGGCATAATGCAAAATATTTCACTAAGGTTGACTAAAATGGACCCTAGGTAAATTTACGCAGCGTAACAACGTCAAGTCATCACAAATAATGTCAAATAACAAATGGTAATGAATCCAAAGGATCAATATGACCCAAGGACACCAAAGAATAAATAATGACACACTAACAAGGTAATATATAACAAGAAGTATCTAGGATAAGACAATTAAGTACAAGACTATAATCTAGTCACAAGAATAGTTTACTCCCTACGTTTTCCAAGATAGGTATAATGAAAATAGTGACAACACAATATCACCACTTAGGTCAAGTTTAAAATAAACAAGACCTAAATACTAAGAAAGTGTTGACATGATCTCCTAACAAGGTATACTAAAACTATTTTTAGACACAAACAAAGTCCAAGTCTTTGAAAATGGAAGTTACAAATGCGAGCAACGTAACAACACTATTTAGACACGTTAATCAAGCTTTGCAAGAAAAAGAAATATTTTAGTATCAAAATGATGTTACCACAATGCAAACAACGTAATGTCAACACTCTTAAAAATCAAGGCAATGTTGGAATAACAACTAAGCTTAAGTATATCAAGAAGTTGTTATGTATGCGAGTAGCGTAACAATACAATTTAGATACTTAGATCAAGTTTCACAATGGAAACAAGACATAAGTATCACAATTATATGGCTATAATGTGGGTAATGTAACAACTCAAAGGAATTCAATGATGAGACAATCTAGCTGCAATATGAAATCTCCATTATGGGCATCAAGATGATGGATACCAAGACACAAAGACGTACCAACACACTTTCAACGCTTACTATCACAGTCACAATAAGGAAGGATGTAAGCGGGTGAAAAACCGGTGGAAACAATCTTTGATAGCACTACATATATATGTTTTATTTTGTACCAAATGGGAAAAAATAAAATAAAGGAGTAGACCAAGTGGTGATGAAAAATACTTGGTGTAACTTTAGAAGAGTTTTGCCTTCTCTTAGGACAAGTGAAAAACTAGGACAAAGTAACACTTTGTAAGTTTTGTGATGAAATAACATGTAGTTTCAACTTTAATGGACTCTCCCCTTGTTTGAATAATAAGGTTTTCACTCCAACAAAGTTATCACGTTATGAGATCTCTTTGGAACATGATGGATAAAGTCAAGTTGGCTCCAAGCCACAAACCTCCTATTGGTCCACTCTTTACGTCTCACAAACTATCTCTACGAGTGTGGTTTGCCAAGAAATTCACACTAAATAAATCAAGGAGTATCCAAGATTTACTTTACCCCCTTCGATATAATGAGTAATAAATTTCGTTCAATTGCATCTCACTGGGGTCGCATGAAGATAATTTTTATGCTAATCTCTCCAAGGCTTACTAGTTAATAGGGTAGCAGGCCATTTCCTATTTTGACACCAGTTCTCTCAAGGTGTGAACTACTTTAGGGTTCCTTGAGTAATCCTCATAATGATATTTATGGCTCATGTCAAGATACTTCCTCCAATTTAAAGTGGACAAGCCATAACTCTTAACCAAAACTTGCAAATACTATGTGTTGAATAAAGGTGGTGTCTTTTTTATCTTTTGGATTAAGAAATTTGGTTTACACCACCATTGACAACCTACAACACATGTGTAGTTAGATTTTTGTTTATATTCTCCTTTCTTTGGCAATTGTTAGGTCCTACACAAAAATAATTAGTAATAAAAAAGATCTAAAATATGATAAAAATAGGATTAAATGTTGTTTTTGGTTTTCAAGATCATCCAAGGATGCAAGAGAAGAGCATACACAACAAGCAACCCAACTAGATAACAATTAAAAACTTGTAAATCAAATAACCACCATAATGATTTATATAAAGTTCATTCCCAATTAATCCAAGTGCTTTTTAGTGAATGAAAACTAAAGTTGTTTTTGATTCTCAAGATCACACAATGGTGCAAGAGAAGAGCATACACAAGCTTTAGCTTAATTGTTTATCAAATCAAAAACTTTTAAATTAAAGGATCATAAAAATTCCTTATGAAAAGTTCATTCCCTTAAGTACAAAAATGAATAATGAAATTTCCCACTTACTCTAATGTTAGCAAAAATAAGGTTTAAAGTTGCTTTTGATTCTCAAGATCACACAATGGTGCAAGAGAAGAACATACACAAACTTTATCCCAAACTCATACAAAGCATGGAAACAAAAAATTCATCAAAACTTAAGAAAATTTGTTAGAAATATGATTAGAAATGTTAAAAACCTACAGAAAATAGTTAGGAAAACCTACAACCAATAGAAACACAAAAATTAGAAACTCGAACCCTCAAAATTAGTGTCAAATTTGCGCGTCCCTTTTGACAAAGAGAGCATTTGGCGTAACATCATCACATTCTTTGTAACACCAGTGTGGCCTTCAACATAGTAGCACACCTTTGATAAAAAAATACATACTCCCAATCAGATAGTATAATTCCAACACGACCAAAGAGACACCTACGTGCCCCTTAAGACACATACACAAGCTTGAGATAGAGAGCTAAAAAGAACAAGTGGAATGGATACGTAGCGCAGAGAAACACCAACATGACCTTGATAACACCAACATGACCCTTGTGACACCACCATGACCATTTCAACAATAGCGCATGACATAATAACACCAACACGAGTCTTCCCGTAGATGATCAAAACATGGGTTTTGGCAAAAAAATCTCAAAATTCTCAAAACTTTAACAATCTGATCCAAATTTGACAACACCTCACCTCCTTTGATCCTGCAAAGAACATAAAAACAAAGCAACTACAACTAATCTAGTTAAGAAACCTCATATTTATAAAAATAATGCAAAAGAGGGTTAGTAAGAAAAAACTTGAAACTAATCTAAAAAGTATTGAAATATAATACCAAGGACAATTGAATAAGTCCCACTAGGTGTGCCAAATGTGCACTAACAAAAATCTTGCAAAGCTAAATAACTAGAATAACACCAAATAGTCTAATATCTAAGTTGTAAATTTATAATAGTAACATCAAGATCGAGCTTATTGAAATGCCTAAAATGAATTAACATGAAAATTTTCATCTAATTACAACATCTCTACTAAGTGTTGATTACTAATTAAATGGACCTATGAAGACCAAAAACAAATCAAATTGGGTGTTTCTACTTATAAATAGGATTTATTTTATATAATTAGGAGAGTTTGTTTCTTTTTTATTCCATTATTCTCTCGTAGATATCATAATCTCCCTTACATTGTGGAGAGTATTGTTAGCTATCCTTCCTATAAATATTGTATCTACTTCTTGAATAATATAGAATAATAAGAGATAAATAATCTCTATTCTCTCTCCTCTATTTTTGCCTCACAATCTTGTACAAGAGCATCAAATTTTCTTACCTATGTGTTGAAGGAGTTTTCTTCAATAAACATTTTTAACTTGGAGATTTGAAGGAAGAATCTTTGTCTTGTTTCTGCATAGAAGAATTGTAGAGGAGCAATGAAGACTTACATGCAAATAGTGTGAAGTTTTGTGTGTTGTAAATTCTTTCAAACTCTCCAAATGCGTGGAGGTAAAACTCAAAGCACACCTACGTGGAAGGGGATTTGACTAGAAGTTGTGTGGAGCCATCAAAATCTTCCTTCCCTTTCCACATAAAGCCAAAAACAAATTCTTCGTGAAGAAAGTTTTAAAAGTATATTTCCAAAGAAACATGATAAATGCTTAATTGCGTGGAGGAAAGAGCATGGACCATGTAGCACACCTATGCGGAAAATTTTCCATGTTCTTTCTGAAGAGCTTTAAGCTCACGTGGAGTCTTTTGAGCTATGTTAAAAGTATAAGAAGGAATGTTAAAAGATTTGCAAGCACAGGAGACAAGTGCCTGGTCCCAAACTTGCGTGGAAAACAAAAAAAAAAACACGTGGGTGGAAGAAAAAGGATTTTGCGTGGTAATTGGGAGAAGGAAAATTGATTGGGATTAGTAGCATACTAGTGGAGAAGCTTGATTCCTAGGACATTAGAAAATGCAGAAAATTACATGAATCTGCATGAATGTTTGAATTGGTGCATGAAGAAGAGAAAGCTCTTAGAAAATAATTTTTATTCTTTTCTTGATGAAAATTCTTCAAAAGAGAGAAATGCGTGAAGAGGTAGAGCGGCATGAGGAGAGGAGAATTTGGCTTCATGAAATCCTGAAAGTATCTTAATATAATTTTAAAAAAGTGCTCGGAGAAGAAACTTGGAGTCTCTCAAAGCGACATTGAATGTCAAGTGTAAACGAAACGATTGAGTTTGCTAAAAGCCGCAACGTCAACTCGATTTGCCAAGTAGAAAGAGAACACCATGAAGAAGCTCCTAAGAGCTCTGGGTTCTACTTTATTTGCTAAACGAGCTTGAAACACTAGAAATCTAGTCTTGACAAGCTAGTTTGACATGAGGACTTCTTGAATATTTCCTTTTCGACATCAGCTACCAAGAAAAGTGAGTTCGGGAAGAGCTAGAAGCCGGGTATGATGCCACTGTGAAGATGAAGAAGAATGCCCCACCAAGCATTGTTGTCTCTCAGCACATGAGTATCGAGAGCATCTATGTGCTAGTACTTCACATCAGTGAGTCATATTTGTAATATCTCTTAAAATAAATAAATAAATAAATAAAAAAAAGTTTTTATTATTATTTTATTAAAAATGTCTGCTCCAAAGTTGCTTCTCTCGATGCTCAGTTACTTAAAGGGCCCAATTTTGTGGCCTAGAAAACAAAGATGAGGAAAATCCTTTAGTTTGAAGGATTATGGGGCATCGTGACCGGATCTATGACCCCCACCCCTGATGAATTAATAAAGTATGAAATGGCTAGTGCCAAATCCTTGATGTTGATAATGCTCAGTATCAGTGATGATGTGCAAACACATGTTGGAATGCGGAGAAACCAAAGGAGGCCTAGGACAAGATGACAACAATTTATGAAGCCAAAAATCAGACTAAGATCCTCCATCTTCAGTCAAAGCTACACACCCTCTCTATGGGGTCAGATGAGAAATTTGAGGAGTTCTTACGTTGTGTGGCTGAGATACGATCAAAGTTATTAGCGCTCGGTGAAATGGTGGATGAAAAAATTCTCGTATCGATCACCTTGAGAGCACTCCCTTCTCAATTTCGAGTGTTTGTTATGACACTGAATGTATCTAAACAAATAGTGGCATTCAAAGAACTTGTGAATTTGCTGCAAAGTAGGAAGAGGCCATCAATTCATCCCAAGAGGAGACTCAGGATAAAGCCCTGTTCTCAAAGCCATACCATGGCCAAAAGAATCAAAAGGGTCCCCAGAGAAGCCAAATCAAGCACAACCAAAACAACAATAGAAAGATCAAAATTCAAAGAGGTGGTGTCACATTTGTAGAACCAACACTCACGAAATTGATCACTGCTAGTACAATAGCTTGAAACAAGGGTCTTCAAGTCAAACAAGCACATCAGGGCGTGAAGATTTTCAAAAGTCCAAATGACGTCCCCATTGGAGAAAGCACAAGGGACATCTCGCAGCCCAACAAGATAATGAATCTGATGAGGAGACATCAGAAGGAGCCCATGGTGGTAAGAACCTTGTACTCATCTCTCAGAATTCACAACCCACGAAGAGAGTCTGGTTGATAGACTCGGTGTAAGTAAGCACATGTCAGGTGACAAGGAGCTATTTGATTCACTAGATGAACAACCCACTGGAGATTGGGTTTGGATAGTAGATGACAAAGAGTACATTGTAGAAGGAATAGGTAGAGTCACCATCCCTCTAGGACCATGAAAATGTATGCTTACAAAGGTACTATATGTTCTTGGATTGACTAACAACCTCTGTCAGTAACTCAACTATTGAATCATCACCTGAAGGTAGAATTTCTTGTCCAAAATGGCATCAAATCATGTTTGATCTCGACAAGGTAAGATTATTGCTAGAGCATTTCTAAAAGATAAGTTATTTGCTTTAGATATTGTTTCATCTTCTGCAATAGCTTTATCTGCATCAATAGTACAATCTACTACACTCTGGCATTTTAGATATGGACACTTGTGGCTAGTTCATTGCATAGATGAGTTCAAAAGAAATGGTTCATGGACTACCCAAATTGTCCAGTTTCCTTTCCTCTATGCCCTGGTTGTCTTGCAGGAAAACAACATAGGGATCCATTTCAGGAAAGCACCTTCCATGCCAAGAAGCATTTGGAGGTAGTTCATACCGATCTGAATGTCCCTCTTCTGCTTCATTTTTAGGATTCAAGTACTTCCAAACTATTTGTGGATGACCACTCTCATAAGATGTGGGTGTTTTTCTGAAGAAGAAAAGTGAGGCTCTTCAACATTTCTAGAACTTCTATCATCGTGTTGTGAAAGAGACCGGATAACCACTTCTTCTACTTCACTCAGATCGAGGGAATTCACATCAAATAAGTTCTTGGCATTCCTGAACCAACAAGGCATTAAGAAGAACCTAACTTCTCCCTACACACCTTAGCAAAATGGCATTGTTGAGCATCACAATCACACAATGATGGAGATGGCTCGCTGCATGCTAACAACAACAAAGCTAGAGGAATGCTATTGGCTGAAGTAGTATAGACAACTATATATCTTCTCAACAGGGCACCAAAAAATATTCTAAAAATAAAACACCATAAGAGGTATGGAGTGGTAGAAAGCCATCAATTTCTCATTTGTGAGTATTTGGTTGCACAACATACATGCATGTCCCAACTCAGAAGAGAAATAAGGTTGAGCCAAAGACACTTCCGTGTATCCTACTTGGCTACAACACTACCTCGAAGGCATATCGTCTCATGGATCCTGAGACAAAGAAAATATATGAGAGTCGGGATGTGGTTTGTGATGAGTCATCCTTTGACTCTATAGTGACAACAGAAGAACCATTACTAACCACCTCTCACCGACTAGTCTCTGAATCAGATGATTAGTCAGAGGAGACAACTCAGAGAAAATAAATGCTACCAAGAGAGCTATTTGTTGACCTTGGAGAACTGGAGAATGTGACTCCACATCAATCCACATGGAAATGACACAGTTCTTCTCAAAAGAAGCCAAGTTCTCATCGAAGTGGGTACAAAGCACCATCAAGGACTCACATTTGCAACAACTCCCAGATACATCATCGGAGTCAAAACAAGGAGTCAAACAAGAAATGAGGTAAACTTTACACTCATGAGTTCATTGATTAATAGCTCTAAGCCAGAAAAAATTTCATGAAGCACTCAGTCAACCTCAGTGGAAGGAAGCCATGGATATAGAATATGACTCACTCATGAAAAATCAGACATGGGAACTTGTTGATCTACCTACAGGAAAGAAACCCATAGGCTGCAAATGGGTTTTCAAGACAAAATATAAGGCAGATGGATCCATCGACAAACATAAAGCATGTCTTGTAGCAAAAGGATATGCTCAGAAAGAGGGCATCGACTATGAAGAAACCTTTGCACCCACTGCGAAGATCAAGACCATTAGAGTTGTTTGCACACTAGCAACATAAAAAGGATGGAGACTTCAATAGATGGATGTCAAGAGTGCTTTCCTAAATGGTGATCTGAAAGAAGAAGTGTACATGACCCAACTTGAAGGATTTGTTGATGAAGAACATCCTAAGAAGGTATGTCATCTCATCAAATCATTGTATGGAATGAAACAAGCTCCAAGGGCATGGTATATCAAGATCGATGATCACCTTTTACAACATGGGTTCACTCGTAGCCCCTCATATTCAAATTTGTATATAAAGAAGGTAGGAAAAGAAATTGTCATTCTTGTTGTGTATGTAGATGATCTTGTGATCACTGGAAGTTTAGAAGATCAGGTTGATATTGTGAAGAATGATCTCAAAAGAACCTTCGACATGACAGATTTGGGGCTACTACATTACTATCTTGGCTTGGAAATATGGCAAAAGGAGCATCACATTTTTGTCTCCCAGATAAAGTATGCCAAGACACTCCTGGAAAAGTACAAAATGTCGATTGTAAACCTATATCCACTCCCATGGAGAAAGGATTACAAATTTCAAGATTCAGGATTCACCTCAAGTAGATGCTACTCTCTATAGGAAATTTGTTGGAGGACTCATCTACTTGACATATACTAGACCAGATTTATGCTATGTTGTTAGCTATCTTTCCAGATTCATGTAGGAACCGAAGAAATGTCACTGGAATGCAACAAAGCATGTTTTGAGGTATGTCTCGAGGTACAATTGATTATGGTCTAGAATATAAGAAGAATGATCAATTCTTCTTATAGGGATACGTTGACTCGGACCATCGTTGGATCTGTTGATGATAGAAGTCAACTACATGATACATATTTCATCTCGGATCTGGACCTATCTCATGGATAAGCAAGAAGAAGAATGTTGTTTCTATCTCATCCATAGAGGTAGAATATCGTGCCGCACAAGGAGCTGTGTGTGAAGTGATATGGTTACGTCACATTTTGGATGACATGGGAATTCTCTAAAAAATAGTCTCCTATTCTCTATTGTGATAATCAGAGTGTGTTGAAGCTCATGAAAAAGATAGTTTTTCATGAACAAACAAAGCATATTGAGATTGATTGTCATTTCATTTGAGAGTCAATGTCTTGAACCATCACATTCAGCTCCAGTACTTATCCTATAGAAGCACAAGTTTTCGACATTCTCACAAAATCTCTTGGAAAAGTGAAATTTGAACTTTTCAGGGGTCACATTTGCAAGAATAATGTAATAAGGGGGAATGTTAGCATAAAGATACGTAGGATTTATTTTATATAATTAGGAGAGTTTGTTTCTTGTTTATTCCATTATTCTCTCGTAGATCATAATCTCCCCTTACATTGTGGAGAGTATTGTTAGCTATCCTTCCTATAAATATTGTATCCGCTTCTTGAATAATATAGAATAATAAGAGATAACTAAATCTCTATTTTTGCCTCAAAATTCTAACATGTGAGGTCCTTAATTAACCGATTGGGATCGATTAAGAAGTGGGATAAGCTTTTGAAGCCTTTAAAGATGATTTCGAGGAAATGAGGTGATTTTGAATGGTTGGAAGAAGGGGTGTAACCAATAAGAGGCTTTATTGATTAAATACAAGGGTAAATACGCTTAATTAGCTAATAATAGCTAATTATTTTCTTGGAAGAGGATTATAACTAATGATGTGTCATTAATTGGCATCTGGAATGTGATAGAGGTTATTTAATAAACAAAGCATCGTTAATTAATCAAAATAGAGCGAAACATTTTTTAATTAGCGGAAACTCACTAATTATAACGAAAATGGTAATAATGAGGGTAATTAGTGCACTTTTAGCAATAAAATTGCTTAAGCGGATTTTAGGTGTCTACAATCTTGTGAGATTAATTTTCTAAAGATAATAATTCACTATTGATATTTTTAAGCCACTTAGATTACATGTATTCCATTTTTTAAGCCCGATATTCGTCATCCATACGCACTTAGAAATGATTGTCACCTCTAGTGAAAAAGAATCATCTAAAGGTAAATCTTTCTTTTGCGATTTATTGTTGAGAAACCCAAGTTTTAAAAAATTGTATTTCTTATTTTTCACTAGGATTTCATTGTCTTCCCATAGGGGGTTCACTTAGTAAAATTATGGTATAACACATCCGTTGAAGCATATAAAGAATAAACTTAATGCTAGTTTTTACCTCTAATTGTTCAATTGATAATACCCCATCCTATTATATTATTAGAGTAAAATACCCCTTATTTTTCCATTACAATTTCATATACCTCTTTTTATTTATATCCTAATTTATCAAACAAAAAAATATATCATGTTTCTCACTCAATTATTATTTTCTTAATACACCTTTTCTCTTGAAAGATATTTTGAAGCCATTCAAGACCTATGACCAATTACCTTATAAATGTTAAGCTTTAATAATTTATCAATAGTTCTTCAAATAATTAAGATGGTGATATAATATTACTTATGTTGAAAAGCATACTCAATCCTAGTTTTCTACCATCTTATTATTTCTTGGTTAAGAATCTCTTAATTGATATTTTCTTATTCAAATGAGAATATAATTTAAATTTATGACATCACTCCTTTTGCAATTTTAAGGTATTTAGTCTTAAAAACTAGGGTTCAAATGTTTTAGTTTTATATTAAAATTAAACCTCCCCATCCTTAGGGCCACCTCTCTAACCTACCCTCAATACCTGATTCAAAATATTAATAAATTAAACCCTCTTACCCTCTCATGTCTACCGATACATTGGATTTTATTTTATTAATTATAATTTCCTCAATATGAATGAATGTGCTAAGATATTTGTTACACCCCGCAAATTCGGTCTAGATTATAATAGGATCATTGTCTTCGGTGATCGTGACATCAATAAAAAGAGAAATAAGTGTTTACGGTAAATGTTAGAAACCATGACAAAGGAAATGATTAAGGTTTAAACCTCATGCAAACTAAACTAAGGAATTCTTATTTCAAACTAAACTTGATATTTTCCATAAAGGAGGCGGTGGATTAGGCCAAAGCCACTTAAGTGGAACCCCTGTCAATTAATGTTATTAATTATCTCGAACTAAGTGAAGCTTATTCAAGCACCCACCATTGCATAAAGTTCATTTGATGGTTTTGTGAATGATAAGCTGGAGCTTTGTGAGGGTTTGAATGTAAAAGGGATGTAATGCCAATAATATATATAAATCTGTTACTTTTTAAAAAAGCATGACACTTGTTCAATGGATGCTCATGTGGATTTGAAGTCATTGGTTGAAGTTGGTGTGCAATTTGTGGCTACAAAGAAAATGTAAGGAAGTTGGAGTTTGTTATTTTCGGGAAAGATTTGTCCCTTATCTATCCTAACCATTTACTTCATCTGATATTGGTTTGAATAGTATTTGCAATAATGTTTTGTTTGAGAAGTTTGTAATCATGTTAAATCTATGAGCTAGCTGTTATAAAAAGGTTTTCTGTGAACAAAAACGATGGTTTTAATGGCTGAATTCGTGGGATTTTATTATTATAGCTTTAATATTGCTCCTTCTTTATTATAGAGTATGGGTTTGATTGATAACCCTAAGAAATGCTCAGAGATTATGGAATGTTTCCTGTGCGAACTTTATCAAGCAAATATTATGCGAGTCTAAGGGCAATAGATTTAACTTTACTTAGGTTAAAAAGTGTTATTCAAATTTTTTTGGGCTGGAATGATTTGTTACAAAACTATAAAAATTGATTTGGGTATTCACCATTATTGACGTATCACTTCTCCCTACATTAATTTAGATTACGAGTTTGAAGATAACCCAAGAAAAAGTGCGAAACTCGAAAACATTGTCCGTGTTAGTTTAAAAATTTTTTTACCCGGATAGATGTGGTTATGGAATGATTTATCATAATAATTATACATATCAATTTGGGTATTTTGGTTTGTGGTTTTTGTTTGCTGCATGATTTCATTAAAGAAGGGATCTCTAAAGAGTTTAGAGTTCACCATGTCTTGATATGCATCCTAGGAAATACCCGAGGCTTTACTTGATTTAATAAATTGCTTTGCATATATGGGTGTAATTGTGGTGCGCCTATTTTTATACTAAGGTCTAGTTTGATATTGAATCATCGAGAACCATAGGGTAATGTATTGGCATTATTATGTTCTCCCAAATCCCTAGGTTCTACCTTTGGTGATTAGAGTTTCATATCATAACATTGTTATGATCCCATTCAACCATGTCGGTCTCTCTCTCTCTCTCTCTCTCTCTCTCTATCTGTTGGGAAAATTGACCTTTCACGGATGTAAAGGTAAAATGAAATCTTCCTACTTATCGACTTAGAGTAGAGAGACAATTTATTTCTATTGGCTACAAAGAGATGGTCATGTTTTCTTAAGCCTGAAAAATTTATGGGGACTTGCAGGATATCGTTGATTGACTAGTTTCATGTGTAATAATCAGACTGGTATATTATATGAGACATGTGATGATGTAATAGTTTTCTGTGTGAATTTTATCAAGAAAATATTGTCTAAGTCTGAGGGCAATAGATTTAACTTTACTTAGGTTAAAAAGTGTTATTCAAAATTTTTTTGGGTTGGAATGATTTGTTATAAAAACTATAAAAATAGATTTGGGTATTCACCATTATTGACGTATCACTTCTCCCTACATTATTATAGATTACGAGTTTGAAGATAACCCAAGAAAAAGTGCAAAAACTTTGAAAACGTTATGCGTGTTAGTTTAAAAATAATAATTACCCAGGATAGATGTGGTTATGGAATGATTTATCGTAATAATTGTACATATCGATTTGGGTATTTTGGTTTGTGGTTTTTGTTTGCCACATGATTTCATTAAAGAAGGGGATCTCTAAAGAGTTTAGAGTTTTCCATGTCTTGATATGCATCCTAGGAAATACCCGAGGCTTTACTTGATTTAATAAATTGCTTTGCATATATGGGTGTAATTGTGGTACGCCTATTTTTATACTAAGGTTTGGTTTGATATTGAATCATCGAGAACCATAGGGTAATGTATTGGCATTATTATGTTCTCCCAAATCCCTAGGTTCGACCTCGGTGATTAGAGTTTCATATCATAACATTGTTATGATCCCATTCAACCATGTCGGTCTCTCTCTCTCTGTCTGTTGGGAAAATTGACCTTTTGTGGATGTAAAGGTAAAATGAAATCTTCCTACTTGTCGACTTAGAGCTTAGAGACGATTTATTTTCATTGGCTACAAAGAGATGGTCATGTTTTCTTAAGCCTGAAAATTTATGGGGACTTGCGGGATATCGTTGATTGACTAGTTTCATGTGTAATAAATCTGACGTGGTATATTATATGAGACATGTGATGATGTAATAGTTTTAATGGGATTCGGAATAGATGGCATGATTCTAAACAATATAAGAGTTTGGTATCAATTGAATAATTTCTTATGGTAAAATGAACTTGGTGTTGGGTTTATAATTTTGTGGACTCTTTAGAAGAGGGTGTTATGTAGAGATGGAAGAAATTGATTAACTTAAGGTAAATGATATTTACCTTAAAATGTTTTATTTTCAATTATAAAATAGCTAACGTTTCTCCATGACAGACAATGAGCAACACTTTGCCAATGTTGCATCTAGGTCATAATTTAGAATTTTTTTCCAATTTAAGTAAATATCTCGGGGAAGGTAATGAGTCTTATCCTTGAATATTAGATTGAAAACTATGAATATGTTGTAGACGTTGAAGTGACATAAACGTGTAATAATCTATTTGGTAATTCTGACATGCTTACAATATATTCTAGACTATGTCAAATTTGAAACTAAAGATTATTGTAGGGGTATATTTTGCTTTTCCTCTGTTAATCCTTAGATAATTCATGGTTGGGTTAAAAATAATGGAGTTAATGGGCTTACATGTTCCTTTATAAAAAAACCAATGTATCTTAGTAAGATGGAGGAACTTTTTATTGTGGACATCTCTATGTTGCTAAGTGAAAATCAGAACTTCCCTACCATCGGTTCAAATATGAACATAGGATGAGTATGTAGATAATTATCAGGATGAGGGAATGTGAATATAACCTAGTTATAGTTTATGAGATAACTACACACTCATCTATGAAGATGATATGTCATTGATTAGAACTTATAATGGCTATTCAAAATGATTTAAATGTTGATTTTCCATTAAGGTATTACTATAACAAAACACCAACTTCCCCCTCTGTTTCATTTCTCCCGTTAAGAATATGATGATATGATTTCTTGGTATGTTTGATACGAGATTGATATTGCTATCTAACCTCTCCGGGTATCAAAATGAATAATAAATGTTCATTTGATTTTATTATAATATGTTGTGTGGATATAAAATGGTCATTTGTTGGACATTAATATAATTATCTTATCTTATCTTAACTCATTTTATTTGATCTGTTAATGTGACTCTACCATTATGGTACAATCGAAGAAGGTAAAAAGTGTAGTGCTTAATGGATGCAAATTAAGTTATTAAAATATGATGTTTGATGTACTTCATGTTTATGTTGTTGGTATGAATTTTAATATTGCGGTATTTATTCATTCTAATATCTTATGACATAAATTGTTAAGTGAGATAATGGACTTTTCTTGTCAGTTCAGCCAAACTGATCTTGTCTAACAATTTCAAGAAAGTGAATGAAGTTAGAAAGCGGGAAATAAAGAGACATAATGGTTATCTAACTTGAATTTCTATGCTTACTTTATGAGAATAAAGATTGTAGTCAAATTTGTTGAAATGATATATTGTTTATTGTGATTTGTTAGGTTAATTAATTATGCATTATATAATTAATTATTTAATTAATGTTATTAATTAAATAATGTTGTTATTTGGTTTTATTAACCATATTTGTTTTATTTAAACATTACGGATGTTGTTATATTGTTTTAACAATATTATTGTTGTGCTTCCCGGATGTAATATTGGAAGCTTATGTAATTTGGAATATGGTTGCACCTATGCAACTTAGTTTCTTGTTTGTATTTAGTTGTACAATACCTATAAGTATTGCAGCTCACTCTTGTGTAAATGGTTGATTGAGATTAACATTATTTATCGGGCTTACGCCTGTTTCTCAATCTACCTTTGGTGCCAGAGCGAATTGAAGCTCCTTGCAAGGTTGCAGTAAAGGTTGCAGAGGAATAACTATCATGGAGAAGAAATCAGATCATTGGAGAGCCAATACACTTAATGCCTAATATACCGCAACAACGTCATCTGGGCATTGACCCTTTAAATCGACGGGGAGTAATAAGGTCACAATGCACACACTATGAGCCATCCCATCCATCCATGAATGATTACATGACATAAATCCGGACTAAGAAATTATCCAAGTATATAGCAAAGTTACGTGTGCATATGAGGATATTTCTTTGAGTGGTGTCAATAATCGCATAGACCCCTTTCAATACTATCTTGGTACCATGTATTGAATTATTTCACGTACATTAACACCTCTTTCACGTACCACCGGGTATATAGAAAGGGAGAGATTATTCCACGTACACTGGGTATATCGAAAGGGTGCGTATATATAAATGTTCGAAATCGATGATGGTATATAGATTGGGAGACCTAACACCTGGAGTGATAAGAGCTAAACCATGTCAGTGTTTTCTAAAAAATGGGCACCAATGCCCCCAAATTTTTCTTCCGATTCACAACTACTCAAAGGAAACAACTATGTTGCATGGAAGACAAAAATCAAGACACAACTTGAGTTTGAAGAGATCTAGCCTATTGTGGCGGGTACTTCATGATGAGATCAACTACGATACAACAAGACAATGAAAATTTGATAGAGCAGATCAGAAAGCCAAACTCATCATCTTGTTTGGAGTACCCGACGATGTGCAACCCCACATTGTGATGCCACAATAGCCAAAGAAGCGCGGGATAAGTTGAGCACAATATACGAGACCAAACAAAGAATGTTATACTGAATTTGTAGAGTCAGTTACACACATTGAATTTCAAGTAGAATGAGAAAATCAAATCTTTCTTAAGAAGAGTTGCAGAATTAAGGGCTTCACTTCTAGCCCTAGGAGAAGCGGTTAAAGATGATGATCTCATTCCCATTGTTTTGAGAGCACTCCCTTCTTCATACCATATTTTTGTAACAACACTAAACTTGTCAAATACGATAGTTAGTTTTGACAAATTGGTAAACCTACTACAACAAGAGGAAGCAATGCACAATAAGGATGATGAAGAAGAGCAAGAAATTTCTTCACATCAAAAATGGAAAGGAAAAGGTAAAGGAAAACCTAATTCCTATCAAAATTCCCAAAATTAGAATCAATATCACGGGGACAAACAATAGAAGAAGCAATGTCCAATTTGTAAAAGAGGACATGACTTAAAAGATTGTTGGTATAATACTTACAAGAAAGGTTCATCAAGAAACTTGGACCTCCACAACAACAATCTTATAAGGGACATTCTAACCACAATCACGGGAAGAAAAAGGGGAACTGGAAAAGAAGACCCCATCAGAAAGGAAATATTGTTGACCAAAAAGAGCATTCGAGATAATGAAGAATTCTTGTATATCTTGCTCAATCAAGTGAACCATCCATGTCATCTAGTGATGTATGGTATGTTGATTCGAGGATCCACTTGACATATGACCGGCCACAGAGACTGGTTTAATTCATTGAGGGACACGCCATCGAAAAATTATGTTTAGTTGGGAGATGATTCTTCATATACAGTTCAGTGGGATTGGGAACATCTCTCTACCCCTTGGTTCACACAACTGTAGACTATTTGATGTCTTATATGTACTTGGGTTGACAAAGAATCTACTTTCAATCAGTCAACTCCTTGATCACAACCTAAAAATTGACTTTGATAGTCATTCCGGAAAGAAAACATGTTTGATTCGAGATAAATCACGAGGCTCGAAAATAGTTGCAAAAGCCTCCAATGTGGGATGCATGTTCCAACTTGATTTTTTCACTAGAGATGATCAAGCACTTATGGCTAAGAACTCTACCTCAGCACAGTTGTGGCATCAGAGACTTGGTCATGTTAGTTTCAAGTATCTTGAGACACTTCACCAATGTAATATGGTACATGGGATACCATCTCTTTAGAAGGATACAGACAAGTGTCCTCACTACCTAGCAGGAAAACAACATAGAGTGTCATTTCAGAAGAGTACATATTGAGCTCATGGTAAGCTTGATCTGATTCATACCGATCTTTGTGGTCTGATGTAACTGATTCATTCGGATTTCAAGTACTTCATGTTATGTGTTGACGACTATTTAAGGAAAATGTGGATTTTTTGTCTTCGTAAGAAAAGTGAAGCTTTTGAAACCTTCAAGAGGTTCAAAGTAGCATTGAGAAGAAGCGGTTGTCACATTAGAACTCTCTGCTTAGATCGACAGGGAAATTCACTAGTAATGAGTTCAAAGACTACCTATAAATTGATGGGATTCATCGACAAATGCCTCCTCCACACACACCACAACAGAATGGTGTTGTTGAGAGAAGAAATCGTACTATCATGGAAATGGTGCGATGCATGATCAATGATTTTGGACTTACAAAGACATTCTAGGTAGAAGAAGCAAAAACAATAGTGTATTGTTTGAACAAAGTGCCGACAATTGCTCTTGATGGAGTAACACCACAAGAAGCATGCTCAAAGAAGAAATCATCTATTACACACCTTAGAGTATTAAAGTGCAAAGCAAGCATGCACATACCCAAGATAAATATAAAGAAATTGGACATATAGTCACAAAAACTTGTCTTCATTGGGTACAGTGAAGAGACTCTTGGTCTGATAGATTGACGGATATGAAGACCAAAAAATTCTACACAGCGAGAGATGTTGAGTTTTTTGAGAAGAAGGAAGCAGAGTCTCCTCGTCCAGACTCACTAGATGTATATTTTTCACTAGTTGTAAAACTTGAATCTGATGTTCCGTCAGATGATGAAAGTGAAGATGGGGATGATGGTGTTGATAAGATAGAACCACGATCTACGGGAACAGTTCATCATATGCCCAAGTGGTGTACTAGCACATTACGAGATGTAAGAATGGATGCTCCACTGAATACATCCACCCCTGGACCATAGAATCGCAGTAAAGCAAGAGAAGAAGTTAATTTTGCTTTGATGATTAGAGTTATTGAATCTGATGAACCCTCTATAGTCCAGGAATCCCTACAGTTAAAAGCTTGGAAAGATGCCATGGACTCTGAATATCAATCAGTAATGAAAAATAACACTTGGCAGCTTGTCGATCTTCCACCAGGGAAGAAACCCATTAGATGTAGATGGATATTCAAAACAAAGTACAAAGCAGATGGGACAATGGATAAGTACAAAGCAATAATTTTTAGCAAAGGGGTATACACAAAAATAAGGCATTGACTATGAGGAGACATTTTCTCCCACAACTAAGATTAAAATGATCAAGATGATATTTTCTCTAGCTGCACAATTTGGTTGGAAATTCCACCAGATGGACATAAAAAGTGCCTTCTTGAATGGAGATTTACAAGAAGAAGTCTATATGACTCAACTTGAGGGATATGTTGTACTGGTCAAGAAGAAAAGGTATGTAGACTCAAGAAATATCTGTATGGCCTTAAACAGGCACCCGGGCATGGTACATCAAGATTGATGAGCATCTCGTACAACATGGATTTTTCAGAAATCCATACGATCCCAATCTTTACCTCAAAAATCAAGGGGAGATTGTGATTGTCGTTGTCTATGTCAATGATCTATTCATCATTGGTAGTTCAGTGAGGATGATCGATGCAATGAAGAAAGATCTTAATCGATCGTTCGACATGAAAGATCTCGAGCTAATGCACTATTGTCTTAGATTGGAAGTATGGAAAAAAGATAATCACATATTTGTTTCTTAGATGAAATATACCAAGACAATGCTTGATAAATTAAGGATCATGGATTACACACCAATTGTTGCACCTATAGAGAACAGATTACAGTTATCTCGTTCAGATCCATCTCCTGAGGTAAGTGCCACTCTCTATCAGAGGTGATCAAGAGTCTCATTTACCTGACCTACACTAGACCGGATATTAGCTTTGCAGTGAAAGCTATCTATCCAGGTTCATGCAAGAACCTAAAGTGTGTCATTAGAAAGCAACAAGGCGCATCTTGAGATATCTCAAAGGATCAATAGATCTTGGTCTAGAATACAAGAAGAACGACAAATTCTTCTGATTTGGATATTCGGATTCGAGCATGTAGGTAACATTGATGATAGAAAATCCCTACGGATTTTTATTTTTTATGGAACCTAGACCAATATCATGGGGAAGCAAGAAACAACACTTTGTTTCTCACTCTTCCATAGAAGCTGAGTATTGTTCTGCAGAAGAAGCTGTCTGTGAAGTGATTTGGCTACATTGCATACTAGAAGGACTTGGAATACCACAGGACAAAATGACCACCATGTATGTCGACAATGAAGGTGTTCTCAAAATTGTTCACAATCTAGTGTTTCATGAAAGAACATAACACATTGAGGTAGATAATCATTTTATACATGAGCATGTGTTAAAGCACAACATCCAACTTCATTTTTGTCCAACAATTGAACAACGGGCAAATATCTTCATGAAGCCACTTACACGTGACAAGTTTGAGTTGTTTAGCGAATTTCTCTCCTCATCCCTTGAGACAATGCACAATTAAGGGGGGGAATGTTAGGTTAATTAATTATGCATTATATAATTAATGTTATTAATTAAATAATTTTTTTATTTGGTTTTATCAACCATATTTGTTTTATTTAAACATTATGGATCTTTGTTATATTGTTTTAACAATATTATTGTTGTGCTTCCCTGGATGTAATAGTGGAAGCTTATGTAATCTGGAATATGGTTGCACTGTACAACTTAGTTTCTTATTTGTATTCAGCTGTACAATACCTATAAGTATTGTATCTCACTCTGTGTAAATGGTTGATTGAGATTAATATTATTTATCGATTCTACCCTTGTTTCTCAATCTACATGATTAAGAAGTCATTTGAATTTGACGTGCAAGTGATTATTTGAGGAAGCCTACTGAGCAACTATGTATTATGTTGTAATATGGTTATGACATTGATATTTGATCAATAGATCATTACTTGCTTCTTGTTGAAAATTTGTTGTTTATTTAACCAGAATTTCTATAAGACCTAAACTATGTACTAGCATCATCAATTGGGTATTGTTATAACCTTATGATCTAGAATGAATATAGTGCTTTTAGTTGATTGAAAAGGGTTGTTATGATTCAGTAATATCATCAATAAGTTAAAGTGTTACCTTATGAAATTAGTGATGTAATATACACTATAAAGAAGAAGATATCTTTTCGAACACTTAAAAGTTTTTTTAACAAAAGGTTGTAAAATCTCTTAACTCAATTTAAGAGTAAAATGCTTAATAGATAATATGTTATTTCCTAAGTATGTATTTGAGAAACTTACATAAGGGTGAATCTTCTAGTAGAGTAATTACCCTAGAAGGAAAATAAGAATTTACAACTTCTAACTGTAAGATAAAGTTTGACATGTAATGAATGAGTCTTTGACATTTTAATATTGTCCTTTTGGGGCAACAAAAAAACCTTTAAAAGGACTAAGTTGAGTTGTTATATAATCAAATCCAATTCTTGTAATATAAGAGAAGACTAACATAAAACTGATAGGTGCAAGAGTAAATAGAAATAGAACAAGGATGTTCTTATGCACCTAAGCATACTGTTAAACCTAGAAAAGGTAAAATAAGTATAAGTTCTATTAATATTGTCATCTTTAAAGATGGGGTATGATGAACAATTATGTTGAAGTTTTACTTCAACTACCATGGTGGAATGAGGTTAATCGGTTTTTAAAAACTAAACTTGATTACTTAAGGGAACCATAGATTATGGTTTATGGTTGGAAAAGTAGTGTATGGGAGATTAAATCCCTACATACTAAGCTACTATGAAATCATAGTATGATGTTAAGCGCAAATGAAGAACTTGTTGTTTAAAAACATGCAAGTTGTGCTCATCTTGAGTACTTAAGAAATAGATCCACTATGAAGGATTGGGATCTGCACTTCCAGATAAAAAATTAAGGTAAGATAGTATAGACAAAGTCGAATATAACCATAATTAAGGTAAGATATTGATATATATATATGTCGATATAATATATATATATATATATATATATGATATATTATATATATATAAGATCCTATATATATATGATATATATATATATATATATATATATATATATATATATATATATATATATATATATATATGGACGCCAAAGAAATTGGCATGAAGATCCAATAAGAATAATAAAGCTTCCGAGTTGGTAGTAACCTTGCAAATAAAAGGGTTCTAAAAGTATCTCGAGCAATGAACCTAAGTTGGGTATGGATATTATTACAGAAGTTACTCAAGAGGATTAGTGTATCACTAAAATGAGATACCTAAGATGAGTAAGATACATATGCATGTATGATAGACCATGACTAACATAAAGGTGCAAAAGTAAACTTGGATAACACAATTCAATTAAATAGAATAAGTGTTATTAAAAGGGGCTAATGAAAGTGATACAGTGTCTCATAATTACAGAGTAATTAGGTAGCTTTGCATAATTACACATATGGGTAAAGTACAACATTGATAGTTGTTTACTCCTTGAATAATGTGAGACAATCATTTATAAAGATTGAAAATGAATCATTAATTGTGTAACAATAAAGTTTGGGATTACTTGAGCTAAGGTGGTGAATTAACTTATATCTGAAATTGATAGGTAGAAAGGAATGTAAAGTAATTCAAGGAACTACATTCGACCTATTGTGATATTATGAGGTAGGACCCTA
The DNA here is from genome assembly GCA_018340775.1 of Taxus wallichiana var. yunnanensis. NCBI lineage: Eukaryota > Viridiplantae > Streptophyta > Pinopsida > Cupressales > Taxaceae > Taxus > Taxus wallichiana. The sequence goes on from CM031238.1 coordinate 299,055,514, forward strand.
GATAGAATTCTTTTGTGGAGAAAGAGTCATGGAATCTATGGTAACATGTCGTGATTAAATTAATTAAGATACAATGTTCCAATTCAAGACCCTTGGCAGTCAAATCCCTACGGTTGCTACATGGTCGTATCCACTTAATGACAGAATTCGTTATTTGGATACTACTGCTTAGTAGCTATACTGAGATACCTCATCAAGACCCTGAATTTTGACATGGTAATGCAGTGGGATCAAGCTTCATTAAAGTAACAAGTGTGGACTATACCACACAGACACATACGTCGATGCCAACATAGAATGGCTATGAGAAGGGAAGTGGACCAATAATGACACGAATCATTATGGGGGCACTTACCTTCCCACAGGCATTCTAAGCTGTCATAGTGGCACATCTTCTAGTTGGTTATTCCAGATTTGTACCTTGCACGAGACTTGTGGTTGTTTATAACACCATTGTTGAATGCTAATCCATATAACTGAATAAAGGGATTTGGTGATATGACAAGTTCCCAATGGCGAGTGTGCCGTCATGGAACCGAGCATGTCATACATGTCTCTGAATCTTTGATCAAAGTAGTGTAACTGTTGATTACACTGTCTTGATTTCACCTAGATCTAAGTTGTAGGATGCCAGATGGGATTTCATGGCAAAACCCAGGTAGACACTTAGAAAACATCACTTAATTATCAATGTTTGATAAAGGAAAAACAAAATGATACACGTGACATATTGGCTCGTAAAGAGCATTAAGGGGGATCGAGTAGGATATTTACACTCTCATGCAAATGCACATGGTTTATGACGATTATCGGAATGGATTTCATTAAGATTTATGTTGGATTTAAATATATGGGTATTTAAAAAATGAAGCATAAAATTAAATAAATAAATTCCCTAGATGTGAAGTGACAAGAGTGGATGTTACAATATTTCCTAACTAATGAACCCATTGTCGTCTTCCATAAAAGGCTTTACAATGGGAGAAAGTTTTGGAACTTTGACCTTATGAGAGTTAACTTCGTACTATCCCGGGCCTATGGAGGTAATTAAATAATGGAACATAGAATAATCATCGTCAATGGGATTTAGGTTTAACGTGCATAAGTGGTTATACGTGATATCATGTACATTGTCAACAATATCATACCAATTAGAAACTATGCATTTTTCAACTCCGAATTGACTAGTAATAGTATATTAGGGATTATCTTGAAATCTATCTACCTATTTTCCCCTAATTGTGCTAGTGGAATGACCATGCTAGCTATTTTCATCCTTTCTAGTGTTTCCTACTTTGGTCGAGTCATCTATGCACTTTCCATAGCTTATTGTTGTGCTAATTGTGTTTTTGCTAGTTCTAATCATTTTTATCCAAGTGTAATTGCTCTAAGTGATTGGATATGATCTTATCTATCCATTGGAAGGTGGGGGAATCTAGCCTAGTCATGTTATGTATATAGCATAGTATATATTGATTCATACTTGTACTCAACCCATATATATATAGATAGGGGCTCCTTACTATTGTAGATATTTGTTCTTGTGGTGGTGTCATACGTGGTTGTTATCACCAATGTTTTTTCTTATGCCATAAATATGTATTTTATCAATCATAATGGGCTATATTTGGGGTATGACAAAGGCATCATGAGATTTGAATTTTGCGATTTAGAAAAAATGAAAGGTTATTTTTAATTCATAACGGTGTAGTCATGTCCATAATGTATTAATTACATACATCGTGAATCATTTATGATATTTCCTCCATATCATTAATCAATGGTATACGTCATAAAAGATTATAATGAAGAGGATCAACCAATACATGAAATGTAGTGGGCATCATTTGAAGCCCAAATATGATGTCTAATGTGATTGTACCCATTTTGGGATGAGGAGTACTATCAAACCCCTTGATGATATGGGGGCAATTTTTAAATATCCAAATCATCATTAAGGAGATTGTATAGATATTAAGAGTAGATTCATTATTAATTAATTAATACCTTTTTAATTATAAATCTTTGGATCTGAACCAAATTTATCAATACCTCAAAATATATCCATAAAAGAAGTGAACAACACACAATGATGAAATATGTTGTTGGTAGGCTATGGAATTTTGTCTTCTATTTTAAGGAATGTGCAAGTCCATTGTGTAATGTTTTTATAATGCATAGTTCCTCTATATAATATTGGGTCTATTACACAATTGAGTCAGTGAACAATTCTACCATGTAAGTCACACAAATTTGATTAAGCTTCGCAAGCCTAAATTGGTTTTTCAAGCATACATGAGTAGCTGCACAAGTATATGGAAGCCATAAAATACTAGGAGCCTATTTCGGAAGATGCAAAGTATTATTAGAATTGCACAATACTAAGTTTATGATCTAAAGCCACGAAATACAGTTTGGAGCCATCGAGCACTACAAAGTTGTTTGAAGCCGCAAATAATTGATAATTAAATGTTTGAAGTCACAAATTTCGGAAAGACTGATCTATTTTCATTTGATCTTTTAACCTGTGTACAATTTCAATTTTGTTTGGTTTATTTATTTAGGCAGCATGGTTTAGTGTGATTCTTCATTGAGCACCGTAACTACATATATATAATCGACATTATTTACAAGGGGAGTTCTCACAAGAACATGATCGACAAATTGAAATACATCTACATGTAGTCAAGAGCCATCACAATGCAATACCTTCCTACCTCATCATTTTTGCAATACTCCATTTACAATACCTTCCTGCCTCATCATTTTTGTCTACTTACTTGCACATATACAAATTTCTGCCATGTTTAACTGCTTTCACTTATACAAGATTAAAAGAGAGAGAAAAACAATAGATTGTCGAACTCATGCATTATTCCAATCTATTTACGGGAGTGTAGAGAGTAAGATTAAATGGCAATCCGTCGCTGTCAATATGTTATGTGTCGCTGTTGAAAACTTTATTAGACTTTATAATTATGCAATGTTAACACAAAAATCCAAAAACAGAATTATTTCATCATCCTATTTTAATAGGACGTGAATGTACTTGCCACTATTCAAGGAGACTTAAAAGCAGAAATTATTATTGACTATTAACTGCACCATTATGAAGAAATATATCTTAAGGTCACATAATTTACAAAGGTGTGCTTTAGCATTCAAAGAGAAAAGTAAAAACAGGAGCAGATACCAGCTAGCATTTTATGTAATTTAGATTTAAAACTAAATAATTCAAAAGTATTTTTTCCCCAAAAAAATAATATAATCTTAAAATTAATAATTTAAAAATAAAAAGGACTTGTGACCTTATTAAAGTGTCAATATATTTATTGACAACCGCCTGCTACACAATTGAGGTAGGGTATTTAATATTCAATGTTCATTTGAGGAAAAATATAACCAACAATTTTTGAGTGATTTTCATATAACATATTTAATACATGTGGCTTGGAGCATTATCTTGTATTTTAATTATTATGAAATATTCACATGACATAAACTTAATTTAATTATTGATTTAATTGATCCCTTAAAGTTAATGGTTAGATTTTTTTTTTTTTTAAAAATTCACTCCTCACTATAGTCATTCTTGTATAATACCTTTCTTCCATTTACAATGTTTGGTGTTGTATATGATTTTCAAGGATGTGATGCTCTTTCAATTAAAACCTCTGGAGTTGACACCAAAGCCTTCACCTAATTTGAATAATTAAAATGTACATATTAACTCAGAAAGATTGACCTATCAAATAATTATTGTAAGACTATAAATAAATATTGTTATCAAATTATAGTGTGATCTTTGATAATACCAAAATATATATTTATAAAATAAAGGCCATTGATAACACTCTGTATGTATATATGTAAAACAAAATTTTAGAATTTAAATATAATTTAATTAAGTGAGAAGAGGAGGTTGTTATGATATGAAATGTTTTTAGTATATTTGATAGATTAATTCACATTTCCATTAATCTTATTCATTTTCATTGGATTTTTTACAATATATTTCTATAACTTACTTAAATAAGTAATAGATGAAGCATTAAAATATTTTCATATATATATATATAAGAAAATGTTTTTTTTTTTTTTTTTGATTGAGTATTTTAAAGGTGTCTTACAATTGGACACATTGTTTGATTATATAGTTTGATAACATCTCTGCCTAAGTTTCGGAGGGACAATGTAAAGTAAGCATCTAAGAATAAGGGGCATCCACACTGTCAAAATCACCCATCAAAATCGTCTAAAACAGACTCATTGAAAACCATGTATATCAATATACATCAATGTACATCAACACCAATAAACCAAGGCTGTAAAATTTACTTGTACACATTTAATAATATTACTTTGTGTATATAATCGTTAATAGTTTTCGTGACTGCACACGTACAATAATGTTTACATTGTTTGAAATTCATACATGTCGGATGTGATTCACATAGTTTACAAGGTACACTCATTAACATTAACTCGCCATATTTTGAGGGTGCCATCAGCACTTCCACTGTATACTAGAAGCCCATCATCTGTTAAATGATGATTTGAGTAATAAAAGGAAGATGTAGAAGACGGTGAGGCGGCGGTTATGCATTTAACAGGACTCCTGTGACCTTCTACCACCGCCATGCACCTGTATTCTTCTACATCTCCACCTCCTCCTCTCCTCCACACTCTGATTGTGCCATCTGCACCTCCGCTGCACACGAACTGCTTCAGAGTTGTGAGGCACAGAACAGAGCGTTTTTGTGCAGAAACTAGAACGCCCTTGCTACATATTTCCACAGAGTTATAATCCATATTCCAGCAATAGATGCGGCCATCCGATGTCCCGCAATATAATATGGACTCGTCTCCACTCATTCCCAAACAATTAACGGCACCAGATCCAGATTTAACGAGAGTGGTGACATGATCATGTTTAGTATTCTTTCCAGTAGTACGCCTGCTCCATATCCGAACGGTGCCATCGGCGGATCCCGTGAATAAAAGTCCTCCATTAATTCTTGCACAAGCCACGGCGTTTACTGCATCGTGGTGAGCGGGGATGGATTCAATGCATCTAAAATCCGACAACCTCCACACTTTCACAGTCTTATCCCACGACCCCGAGTAAAGCAGCTCTCCATCTTCCGAGCATGAGAATGCGAGACAGCTGACGGCATCGGCATGCGTCATCCACAGTCTTTTGCGATGGCGTCTAATCTGAACAAAGCTTCCAGGCTTCATCAAATTCCGAATGCAGTCTTTTAAGGTTGGCAATGTTATGGCATACTTCAAACGACGTCCGTCAGAACGATGATTCCAAACCCTAAGCTTGCCGTCGTGGTGTCCAGTGAAGAGCCTGGCGGAATCCAAACTAACAACAGCCTTAACTGCCGCTCCACACTCGATTTCAGCAACCCGAGAAAAAACATCTGCAGCTTTCTCAAATATGAAAATGGAGCCGGTGTGGGAAGCCGCAAAGAGCAGGCTCCCCTTTATTGCAAGTGAAGAGATACATCCCTCCTCTGTGGCTGCAGATGCCACACACTCGTACTGTTTGCATTCAACATATTGAATTTGGTCCTTCATCCTAAATAATCAGCAGAACAACAATTGTAATAAACGCCAGTCCAGTACTGACCAGCCCACTTCCCCTTTAAAAGATTTTGAGTTGAAGAAGGGGCAACGGTTACAAGGCCACATGTATCCAGCCAACCGGTTAGTCCTCAGTATACATCTACATAGTTATCCAGCCTACTGGATAGTACTCAGTATACATCTGATGTTATCCATGTTGTTCAACTATATTGATGTATGTGTTTATGATGTCCATGTCATTGTGTTTAATAAATTGCCTAAAAATATTTGAGATTTGAACCTCTCTCTTACGAATAGATATTTTAAGTAGGGCCACCAATGTAGGACTGTATGTATGACATATGTGATTCAATATTTTCAGGCGAGCTATCATAAATAACTACTGGCTATTAGGAGTTAAATTTGATGGCCACTTATACCTCTCAGACATTTTTAATTAAAGGTAATTTTTAGTATATGTATGGTATACCTATACATATTATGTCTTTAAGTAGGGCTACCTAGATGTAGAACTGTATTATGATATATATCTCGGGTCAATTAGCTTGTAAATGTAAGTCCACACCAAAACATCAAACCGGGATGCCAATCATAAATATCTACCAATTAATAGGAGTTAAATTTGACGCCCACCTATAAGTGTTAGACATTTTTCAAGTGAAAGGTAAATTTTTAGTGCATGTATAATATATTTATATATCCTATGTGTGTTTATGATGTCCATGTCATTCAACCATCTCCTTGTGTTTATCAATCTATATATCACATCACATACATGCGATTGAAGTGTCTTACCAATTACACTATAATAATCGGTATACTCAATAACCTCCTGGCAGTTACAAAGGTTGGGGAATAGAATAACCTAATAAGAAAAGAATATTGGCCTCTTTCATAGAATGATGAATAAAAGTAGTAGCTTGTTTTTCTAATATGTGAGAATATTGAAAGGGTAATGGTGAAAGGTATGCGAGCACATGGTCTGTAGCAGTACAAACTACAGCAAACAGGAAAGGATGTGCCCGCCTTTATCTTATGCTTAAAGTTTTTACCACCGGGAATACTGGACGAGTGGACGTGGGAACTTTGTTGCAGAAACTTTAATAAAGTTGAAACATGTGGAGGTTGGTTATTGCAGTTGTCAACAAGTCAGTACAAAAACAGAAACTGCCATGAAAACAAGCATCTCTTGTTAAAAATAGCTACCTCGCCGTTTGAATTCATTTCCTGTTCCACAACTTGAGTTGTACTATTTTTACAAACAGCTTCCACGCCATTTCAATTTGTTTCCAATTTCCACTGTTCCGCAACTCTCTTTGGTCTCATTCCTGTACCACATTATGTTTGCATGTTTACACTATAACATAGTATACTTTCTTACAAATAAGAATATTATTAATATTGTATATTTAATATAAATAATTATTGAACATTTTAATTATAATAGAATTGTAACAAAAGTACATTTTATATAAGATTTAGTTTAATAAAACATAAAATATATGAGTAAATAGGACAATAGGTTTATTTGAGTCTTCAAATCTGAAGTTGATAAGCTGAATTTGAAGTTGAACTATAAAACAAAATGGATGTGTTGATAAATCTTATGGAGACGAGTCCCGGGGTTGACTCACTTGGCGCGGCCACCACTTTAGGTGGTCTAGGTCGTGTGTTCAAATCTCATGATTTATCCGTAGCATGTAATGAGGGCTCGATGTATGTTGCTCCAAATGAAGTTGATTAGTTGTGCTCGCCTTGTGTTGGAACTTCACTCTTTAAAGTTACGGGTCACTGGGTATTCATTGATATCTCCAGATTACCAAAAAAATCTTTTAGAGACCACGTTGTTGCTAAGTCATGTACGTAATAAATTTCTAGCTACACATATTTGATCACAATAGTGAATAAGATTTCATAAAGACCCTTGATTTCTTTTAAAGAGGCAATAAAACCTACCATGAATTGAATAATATCAATTAGACAACTAAATATAAAATGCTCCATTTATTCAAGTTCATTATTGCATAGTTTATATTTGTGTTGATGTAACAAAAGAAAATGCTCTATCTCCATACAAAGATGATGAGAATATAACACAATTGACCTAAAGGAAATTCTCTACCCAAAAGAGAAAATCCCGAGGAATTTTAGTAGGAATTGCAAATCTCATCCCCAACATCTTTGTGAATATCTATTTTCAGCATATGATCATAAGTATGAACCGAGAAAAATATTAGGAGGAACAAGATTGATATCCATATCGATTCCACTTATGAAATATGTATATTGAGTATACATACCAAGTTTTCTTGATCACTTGTTCACATATTTGAATAGATGATTGAATGACCTTAAATGATATCTACGATTCCCATTTTTTTGTGCCTTCCATACATCTTATTCTATGAAGAAACATAAATACAAGGAAACCATTTCAAATATGGAGGGATGAAAATCAAATATAACAGATAGAATTACATGTGGAACCTTTTGATTTGTCCATACATTTTTGGATAAAATGGAAATAAGAACTCTATCAACATGATCCTAACTAGTGCTATGAAGTTCGGGTACCCAAATCTCGCAACCATATAATAACATTACCAATACAAAAATTTAAAAGATATGTAATTTTGCTTTGACATCAAGAAATGATCTCGTAAACCTTTGCTTTGAAAATTTACTAAACCACACAAGCTGTGCTCCTCCTACTTCCAATTTACTTGAAAATGACAGTTCTAAAAGTTAGTGAATGAATGCTAGTATTAGAACTATTTTGCAACAAATAAGAATGAATAATTTCAACACACAACACAATATTTTTATCCTGGAAACCCCCAGATTGAGGGAAAACCATTCGGGAAGGGAAATTGCTCTTTCTTCCTAGTATTATATTGGCCAATTCAAAAGAATACAAATTACAAGAAGCTAAAGGAAGACAAAAATGTTACTTCCACCCTCTTTACTTGCTTGCTCTACTCATACACCTTGCTTCTACAAATCAATTCTAGCACCAATGGTTTCTTTCTCACTTCTCCCATGAATTGATGCCCAATTCCACATGCTCCTCTTGCTTTTATAGCTTGCTTCCTATGTCCTCATGTGCACTGGAGAATAGGAAGGGTCAAACAAGGAAGAGACATAGTCCAGACGTTCCAAATCCATGATTGTTCATGGATGTATTTTTTGTTTCATTTAGTGATAGGACTACCGATGAATGTAGAAGGGTGGTTACACAATAGCCGGAGTTTGAGAGGGCGGTTATGTAACCACCACTCTGCAGAAAATGAAGGTTCAGTAACTTAACTTGTTTCATTTGCTTTTGCGTATTTTTCCTTTTAATCTGGGTTGTTCGATGAAGTGGTGTTTTTTTGGATCCATATGGAGCACACCTCCCTTGATCAGGAGGATTTTGGTCCCACAAAATATTAGTGGGGGCGTAGAAGAGGAAATAATTCCATCACTTTCTCCTTCGAGTACGACTGCACCTGCTCTTGGTGTCTTATCCTTGAGTCCAACCTACCAAGACTCATTTGGACATCTCCTTGTTTCCCGACCTTCTACTATAACACTACATCCTCCTCCAACTCACCTCGTGAATCCAAGACACAATCCTCTATAGAAGGTAGCAACTGAAATTATTCTTCCTCATCAATCATAAATGGCTCATATAGGTACAAGTTCTCACAATTTACTACTGAGTACATCTGCATGAAGTGTGGAAAATCAAGTCTGAAAGCATTTTCTCCAACCTGCTCTAGTATAGTGAAGGGTCCATACCGTAGTGGCTTGAGTTTCCTTTCTTGACCTTGTAGTCTTTCCTTGCTCAAGTACAACCAAACCTTGTCTCCAACATGAAGTTTGTGCTCTCTATGATGTTGATCATGTCTATCCTTGTACTTGGCTTGAGAATTCTAATTGTTCTTTTATCTTGATATGAATTTTTAAATCCTTTCAATGAAATTTGTTGCTCTAGTCACTTCTGAATCATGTATCTCTCTTTCTTCCTGTTGTCCAACCGCAATGTCTAGTGGATTGGTAGGTAGATATCCCAAGCATGTTTCAAAAGGTGACTGCATAGTGGATGTATGTATTGCCCTATTGTAGGAATGTTGAATGTAGGCTAAGGACTCATCCCAAGTTTGTGGATATTTGCTATTATATCCTCTAATTAGCTATACCAAAGTCCTATTCACCACTTCTTTTCCCATCCATTTGGGGATGGAAATCTGTGATTCTCTGTAACATGGTGTTCATCTTGTCCCACAAAGTAGTATGAAAATTCCCGAAGAACCTAGAATCTCTGTCAGAAATAATAGAATTCGGAAAACCAAAATGTACCCATACATTAGCAAAGAAAAGTTCAGTTGCCTCATGTCCTTTTATTGTATTTTTACATGTCATAAGAATACACATTTTTCTAAATCTATCTACAACAACATATAGATAATCATGGCCATGTTTAGACATAGGTAGTCCTCCTACAAAATCCATAGAGATATCCTCCCAAGGTCGAGTAGGGACCGGTAAAGGCATATACAAACCTTCCTTCCTAATTTTAGGCTTACTTGTACAACAAAGTTTACATCCTATTATGAATTTAGATACTTCTTCTTGCATATTGGGCCAATATACATACCTTTGCAAGTGGGCCATGGTCTTTCCAACACCAAAATGTCCTACTACTTTTGAGGTATGTGCTTCCCTCATCAATAAAATCCTTTCTTATTTTGGCACACAAAGCTTCCCCCATCGGTAGAGTAGCCCATCTTTGAGATAACAATAATCAATACTTGTCTTTTCAACTCCCTTAGATTGTAACTATTGATATGTCACCCCAAAATATTTTTCTTGAGTATATGCCTATCCATAAGCTTCCTTCGTGAAGGGATCAACATGAAAGATCATGGCCAAACTAAAGATTTTCTCTTGTGTGGGTAGCGTAGACAACGTGTGCCACCAAATTTGTGCTACCTTTCTTGTATTTGATCACCAAATGGATTTTTTAGAGGAACCCCATCCACTTGTAGTGCCTTTCCTACTACAATTTAGACTATGTTTACAAATATTGGAGATGTTTGTGGTCGGTGTGAACAATGGTCTCTTTACCCAACACATAATGTTTCCATTTCTTTATTGCTCGAACTAGTGCATACATTTCCTTATCATATATTGAATATACCTTAACTGTTGAAGTGAAAGGGTCAGAATGATAACATACTGGCTTACCTCCCTGTAGCAACACTACTCCCATAGTGTAATAATTGGCATCTATCTTTACTTCAAAGGTCTGCTACAAATTAGGAAGAGCAAGTACTTGAGCATGACTAATTTTGTATTTTAATAACTCAAAAGCATGGTCTTGTTCCTTGCAGTCAAAAATCATACTCTTTGCAGTCGATGTGTGTAGAGGTGCTGCAATAGCGGAGAATCCCATATATAATGAAATTCCTCATGTATTGTATTGCTCCCACAAAAATCCTATTATTTATGGCTCATGTTGGTGTTGGCCAATTGGTGATGGATTCCATCTTCTTCGGATCCACTCATAGCTCTCCTCCTCAAACCACATGCCCAAGATAGACAAGTGATTATTTGGAAAATTCACACTTCTTCATGTTGCATAACAGTTGTTTCTCCTTGAGAACTTGTAAGACTTGCTGCAAATGTGTTGGATGTTCCTCCCATGTGGCACTAACAATCATAATATCATCCAAATATACAATGAAACATGTATTTATGAATTCTCGCAATACGTCATTCATAAATCCTATAAATCTAGTGGATGCATTACATAAACCAAATGGAAGTACTAACCACTCATACAATCCCTACTTTTTAAGGTAGTCTTCCATATATCCTCCTCCTTCATCCTGACTTGGTGATAACTAGACTTGAGATCCAACTTTGTGAAGAACTTTGCATGCTAAATTTTGTCAAGAGATCATCTATGTGTGGGAGTAGATATCTGTTCTTAATGGTAATATTTTTCAAAGCATGATAGTCGATGCCCATTCTCCAAAAACCATCCTTCTTTGGCACCATCACAATAGGCAAACCACATGGCGAGGTGTTTGGGCGTATCACCCCTTGGTGTAAAATATCCTAGAGTTAGTTATTTACCTCTGTACTCTCCAACACTGACTTTCCAATACAACCCAATATTTGGTTGAGGGGACTCGGAAACAACTAAATCTCATGCTCTAATTCTCATTTTGGTGGTGGTAACCTACTGGAGTTTGGAACACTTTATAAAAATATTGAATTGTACTATCCAAATCCTTTATTCCTTGGTTAGAAACATCTGAAATTTTTACCCCATCTTTCTTATCTTTCAATAAAAGTAAACAAAACTGATTATGATTTTCCTAAATTAGTCTCTTTTCTTGGTTAGCACTTACCATAACAAGTTTTGTAGTACACTTTGGTGCGCCCATATGTTATAATGGCTCCGTCCTTGACCCATGTATCGGTTCTCCCTTATCATGAATATAACATCCTTGATATATAAGTAAGGAATCCTAAAAAGAACATCAAATGCATCAAGTGGAAATACATCAACTTCTAATACATCTATATATTGATAATTGATCCAAAACTTAAACTTACATCTTTTTGTTACCTAAATTTCTACACCCTTCTTCACCCATCCGAAAGTATGAGGATGTGTATGCTCATAAGTTTCAAGACCAAGATTCTTTAAAAGCACATCAGAAATCAAATTAAATTGAGAACCAATATCAACCAAATCATTTACCTTAATCCTCGTGATCTAGATTTTGATTTAAAATAGACTACTCATTTCTTCCTCTTGTTCATGGCTATCCATGTTGGTGGTTGTGCATCCCAACCACTCGTCTACATTAGAATCATCATCTATCTCTACCTCCCCATATGTATTTACAACTGTCATGGACTTCTTGGAGTCCTTGGTTCGGTTCTTTGGATGTAATTCTAGATGCAACTTCCAACATGTAGCATTAGTATGACCATTGATATAACAATTATTGTAAAAATTCTTAGGATCTTTACAAGTATTCAAGGTGGTAGTGGTCTTTTTACCTTTCCATTTACTCTTGTGACTTATTTTTCCCTACTCTTCCTTTAGATGATTTTTTACTTCTTTGTCCTTGAGTCTACTTCTCCTTACTTTTTCTCATCATCTATGTAGTATTCTTACACACATGCTTCATTGAGATCCTTGGGATTCATGGAGATGACCTTCCTTCAAAGATGAATGTGAAGTCCTCCCAAATACCTAGTCAGATTATCCTCATCCTCCAAGTTCATATTGAGCATCATGACTTTCCTCTGAAACTCCGTAGTGTAATCCTGCACACTTTGACCATTGGTTTGTCTAAAATACTTCCATTTAATGATTGGGTCAGTCTTATGTCCAATAGGATAAAAAATGTCTGTTAGCAATTCTTTAAAATCCTTCCAAGAACTTACAATAGGACGCTTCTTCTTTTCATAAGTGGCTAGATGGGTTTCCCACAAAACCAAAGTGTGTCCTTCCATCTTGAGACGTGCAAAGGTAATCCTTTATGCCTTAGTGATATTATACACACTAAAATAAACCTCTAATTGCTTTAACCATTTATCTAGTAATTCCACATCTACTTGTCCTTCAAAGCTTTTAATCTCAACTTTAGTTTCAACTTTAAAAGGAGCATGATCAGATTTTACCTTTCCCTTTTCAACTGGAGTTTCTTCTCTCTCTTCCACATCTTCCTCATTGTGGCTCTTTCCTATGCCAAACTTTTTAGCCAAAGCTCAAACCACGAGTCTATAGAATCTTGCTTAACTGTTGTTGTCCTTTGTTGATCTGAGAGTTTCCTTTGGTGTTGAAAAACTCTATCCATAGTGATTTCCAACATCTCAATTCTATGGACCAAGTTCTCTTCTTCCATTTGTTCTCTAATCCTTTGTTTCCACATTTTCATAGCTATCTTCGTATTGCAAGGTATTCCTTCTTCACCTTTATAACTTTTCATTGTCATACAAATCACACAAGAATGAATACCATTGTCCCTTAGATATTATTGTCAACCTTGATACCAAAATGATCTATATGCCTTTACTTTGGAAATTTACTAAACCACACAATTGTTGTTCCTACTTCCAATTTACTTGAAAATGATAGTTTTGAAAGTTAGTGAATGAATGCTAGTACTTAGAACTATTTTTCAATAAATAAGAATGAATAATTTCAACACACAATGTAATATTTTTATCTTGGAAACCCCCAGTTTGAGGGAAAACTAGTCGGGAAGGGAAATTGCGATTTCTTCCCAATATTATATTGGCCAATTCAAAAGAATACAGATTACAAGAAGCTAAAAGAAGACAACAATGTTACTTCCACCCTCTCTACTTTCTTTCTCTTCTCATACACCTTGCTTCTACAAATCAATTCTAGCACCAATGGTTTCTTGCTCACTTTTCCCATCAATGATGCCCAATTCCACATGCTCCTCTTGCTTTTATAGCTTACATCCTATGTCCTTCGGTGTAGTGGATAATAGGAAGGGTAAAACAAGGAAGAGACACATTCTAGACGTTCCAAATCTGTGATTTGTTGTGGATGTAATTTTTTCATTTTATTTAGTGATAAAACTTCCGGTGAATGTAGAGGGGTGGTTACTGAGAACCACCATGGAGGTTACGTGAATCGCTAGTGTTTGCAGAGGGGCGGTTACACAACCACCTCTCTATAAAAAGAGAGGTTCTATAACTTAACCTCTTCTTCTTGCTTCTACTTATTTTTCCTTATGATCCTAGTTTTTCGATGAAGTGGTATTTTTTGGATCCCTATGGATTAAGAAATTGAAGAGGAAAACATTCTTTCGAATTGTATACGTAAATACACACCCCTTGCATAATCTCTCTTCTCATAGACTCCCAAATTTGGTCAATTTGCATTTGGTAATATTGGTTTTGGATTTCGGAAGTTGCTAAGTCCTCTACTCGGTTCCCTTAAAATCACATGGCTTATGAAAATACATATCCTTATGTTACTTTTGGAGTAGAGGTTATAAAATATAAAGCGTATTACCATAAAAATGGGATTATTTGTATATTTAATAATATTTTATCAAGTCTTCCAGCATTTCATGAATGAATATTGACTCATTGGAGGCCTATTTTGGAAGGCCAATTGGACATTTACCCTACATCTAGAGGTTTTTCATTATTTTTTTGATAAAACCTCTTATAAAGATCAATTTTTTGGAAAAGTATGGGATTTTCAGTTTCACTTTCTGCTCATGAAACCGTGGTTCCCCTTGTTTAATCTTGTGACTAATAATTTCCATGTTAAACCTATTTGGGTTTGGTTGTCATATTTTCCTCTCTAATTTTTCGCTGAGAATTACTTACATTATATTTGGGATACCTTAGATAAATGCTTGACTATTGACCCAAAGATGACCTTATATGATTATACCACATATGCACACATATTGGTAGTTATTAATACTTCTTTTAATTTCTGCTACAATTGAGCTTAAATTTGAGGACATAAACTGGACTCGAGAATTTAGACTATGATGGTTTCCCCTTCGAGATGCAAGACTTTTTTCTCTTGGCCACTTAGCTTTGGATTTTCAAATAGGGAAGAAACAAGTTAAAATTATATCATCTTGGTGGAGGAATTCAGATCCTAGTCACTTGGTGGTTTATAGTCACTTGGATAGTGATTGAAGAAGTTTAAGAGAATGAGGTTGATTCATATTCTAAGGATGAGGTCGAAATTCCTTCTTCTACCCCAATAGAAAAGGTTTCACTCCGGAGTTTTGATTTGAATGTGGGAACTAGTTCCCTTCCTCTTTTTCAAAAGAGTTACAAAATCATGTGGATAAGGAGAATATTAAAATCATCATTTCGGTTTACAATTGTGAAAATGTGAATTCGATCACCGCAGGTGGTTGGAATTGTCGACATTAAAATTTTCCTCCGTAATTTCTATCTTATTAATGTATGTATTAGGAATAGGATGTTGTTAAGTATAATTAGTAGTGGCATCAATAGAATATAACGGCGTTGTCATCATGACGGTGCCGCCAATAAAGTAGATTACGGTAAATGATCAAAGTACAAAAGGAATGTTGTGGTAAAAAGTAAATATTTGTCGTAAGTGGTCCGGTAATGTTAAAATGTCAAAGTTGGGGTAAGTAGAGAAGTAGGGTCTACATGACTAGGAATTAGAAATATTATATTTGTAATAAGGACAAGGAGTGATGCCATAAATATTTTGTGTATTTTATTTGTAGAAAAGTCTAAAAAGGTGGAACCCATGTGAGATGATAAGGTTTATCTTATCTTAGAAGATAAGTCTACATGTAAAGGAAAGAGTTTAGGCATGGAATATGATTGGCTGGAAGATATTTCCTATCCTATCTTAGAGATAGGGTGGATAAGCCTGAATTCCTATAAATAAAGAGGCCACCCCCCTCATTTAGCATAGAGAGAAGTAGTGAGAAATATTGTATGAGTAAGTGTGTAAAGGAAGCCATCATTTAGAAGGTGTGTTAAAGAATCCATTGTGAAGTTTCTCCCATAGTTATTGTTGGAAGGCAAGTGAAGTCAGTAACACTTGAAGTACCTCATGGGTGAGATTGTAACAATTTCATGTTGATATTATAATTTACACTTATATTTCAGATTTGTCATCATTCCTTCATATCATAGTCTATGGTATTCTTGTGTTATGTTTGTTGTGTTTCTAGATTACATCCACCAAACTAAAGGTTGTGCATTAGTAAATAATCATAGCACGAGGAGTTCCTGGTGGAGAATTATCATAGTGCCAGATTGGTGATGACATTTTGGTTCCGTTGCCGGGACCATTCCTCGTTGGTGGATTTTCTGGAGAAATATTCCCCTTAGTCAGAAATCATTTGGAGGGTAACCTTGTTTTTATTGTGCATAGTAGTTACCATGGTAAAGTCACTTTTTACCATGAATAGTATTTACCACAGTAACTTTACTTTTTACCGTGAATAGTATTTACCACAGTAACTTCACTTTTTATCGTGAATAGTGTTTACCACAGTAAAGTCAGTTTTTACCGTAGTAAGTCAAGTTTTACCGTGGTCATTCCTATTTTACTGTAGAAAGGTGTAAAGTCACTTTCTATTGTAGTGAGTCCAATTATTTGTGCACACAAGTCTTATTGATTGTACTTGTGAATTGGTATTTCACTGTGGAATCTAATGAAGATGCTTCCTCTTCCATTCAAGAGTTTAAACGATCTTGCATTTGTAATGGCCTCATAAGAAGGGAACAATGGACTAAATTTTTTACTCCCTTTTTGGATGGTTCAGCTCTTAGGTGGTTTGAAACACTAGGTGATAATGTGAAAAATTCATGGGATTTATTAACTGAAAGTTTTCTTGAAGAATTTGGTGAACAACAGAAATATGCATATCTCATGATCGATGTCACAAATTTATCCTAAGGAGAGAAGGAGAAGATAAGGGATTATCATGCTTGTGTTCTAGAGCTAAGGAGGAAGTTCGATGCCCGATTTAGAAGGAAGGATTAGTGGATGGGTTGATGAATGGCATGGATAATCTCCTCTGTAAGCACTTCATTCTTGAGATTAACCCAAAGATCGGACAACGAGTGAAGTATGACCACCCGAGATACCATTGAATAAGCAAAGGAGATTGCAAGAAGGAAAGAAGAAAGCATGGAAGAAGAGCCCAAAGAAATTACTGCTAAGGTAGAGCCTATACTAACACCTTTGGTCCAAAATCCACAACCACTCTCGGTGAGCACAAATCTTTTCCCTAGTACATCTACCGAGTATGAAGATATGCTCAAGAAGATGGGCCGATTAACTATTAATCTTCTTGAGGAAAGGAATTTAGTTTTCAGGAGGAGATAGAGATCCAAAAAGAAATATAAGCTGAAGTTGTATGTTATGGTTGTCATAAAAAGGGTCATTATAAGTATAATTGTCTAGATAGAGCTTCTACATCTGGTATAAGAGATAATGATAAAGGAAAAGCACCTGTGAATTCTTTTGATGTAATAGATAGGAGCATAAATAATGAAGCAGATGTGTTTGTAACAAAAATAAATAAAGAAAAAGATAACCAAGATGGAAATGATCCTAAGAAGATGAAAGGAGAAACTAGTAAGAAACATAGGAGAAGAAATTTGGGTGTGCAGGATTTTCTAATTTCACAGGGACAAGGACCATACTCCATCTTAGAAGATCTATCTAAAAGGCTTGCAAATATTACATATGGTCAACTTCTGGCTATGTCTTCTGAGAAGAGGTGGGAGCTGCGAAGTGGACTCAATGCTCGACGAAGTAAGGAGGTTGAGGTACTGTTTTGGAGGCAGAGGCGGATCCCTACGTTCCAAGTGAGGTATTATGTAATGGTATTTTAATTGATGATTTCTTAGTTGATGGAGGTGGTGCGGTTAATGTAATGACCGAGTCTATAATGAATATGTTGGGTTTAAAAATTGATCGCCCCTCGACACTTATGTTAAGGTCATTAAATAAGGGAAAAACTAAACCAGAAGGTGTTGTTTCAAATGTGGCAATATCTATTATGGGTGTTGTATGTGTGGTAGACTTTCAGGTAATGAAGAATGGTAATACTGTTGTGTACTTAATGTTGTTGGGAAGGCCATGGCTAAGGAGAGTTCATGCAAGAAACTACTGGAATGAAGGCTTCATGACACTTGGACGTGGCAGAGAGAGGGTGAAGATAAATGTGATCCCTTGGTATCATAAGGTGGAACCTATGGATTCAAGTGATGAAACTGATGATTGGACATCCTCTGATTACTCTAGTACTAGTGAAGTGGACATAGAAGATGAAGAAAGTGAGGTTGATGTTTCGGTCATGGATATCCTTCCAATCACATTGACTCATGAACCCATAAGATTATCTGAAGAAGAAATTGTTAATCATCTCCAACAAATAAAGATTGGTGATGTTGTGATGGAGAGTGAGAAGGAATCCTACCTCCAGCTCTTTTGATCACGTTTTATTACAAGGAACTCTGTCAAGTAAGTTGGGTAGAACATTCTATTGAGCTGGTAGATGGTGCTAAGCCCATAAAGTAAATGCCATATAGAATGAATCCTAATTTTTCCAAGACTGTAAAAGAAGAAATAGATAAGTTGCTTGATGCAGGATTCATATTTGCTATGGAGAATTCATAATGGGTTTCTCCCATTGTGATCTCAATAAAAAATAATGGGAAACTACGCATTTGTGTTGATTATAGGAAGCTCAACAAGGCAACAAAGAAGGATCACTACCCTCTTCCATTCTTAAATCAGATCTTGGAAAAAGTA
The DNA here is from genome assembly GCA_018340775.1 of Taxus wallichiana var. yunnanensis. Taxonomy (NCBI): domain Eukaryota; kingdom Viridiplantae; phylum Streptophyta; class Pinopsida; order Cupressales; family Taxaceae; genus Taxus; species Taxus wallichiana. Next base: position 299,074,436 of record CM031238.1, read on the forward strand.
GCTGGTCAGGAGTGCTATAGTTTTGTTGATAGATATAGGGGACACAACCAAGTTCGTATGGCGCAGAGAAAGATCAGGTGTCAAGACCACGTTCACCACTCCTTGGGAATGTTTGCTTATATAGTTATGTCTTTTGGGTTGTGTAATGCTCAAAGAACATTTCAGCCTTGATGAATAGGGTGTTTGAACCCTACATTGGGAACTTCATCAGAGTATTTTTGGATGATTTTTGCATCTATAAGCAGCAAGATGGACCACCTGCACCAGATGGAGACAAAATTTCAAAGGTTAGATGAAGAAAAAGACTTACTAAACCCTACAAAGTGTGTCTTTGGATGTTCTAAAGGTGTTTTGTTAGGGCATGTTGTATTCAGAGATGGTATTGGTACTGATCCTGATAAAGTTTCAAAAATCAAAGAGTTACCATTTCCTATGAATAGAAGTAAGTTGAGATCATTTTTAGGCCATGTGGGTTACTATAGAAGGTTCATCAAGAATTTTTCAAAGATTGCATAGCCACTAACCCAGTTCTTGAAGAAGGATGTTACTTATGAACCAGGAAATAAGGCGCATGAAGCTTTTGAACAACTGAAGGAAGCTTTGGTGTCTTCACCTGTTTTAAAGAATCCAGATTGGAGCAAGCCATTCATTGTGTATACTGATGCCTCAGATGCAGCACTAGGAAGTACTCTGAGCCAAAAAGATGAAAATGGGAATGATCATCCAGTTTACTTTGGGAGCAAACAAATGAGCAAAGTCTTGAGGTAAATTATATCATGAATCGAAAAGAGGCTCTAGCTATCATTTTTTTGCTATAAAGAATTTTATAAATTACTTGCTAGATCAGAAATTTATATTTGTAATGAGATCATCGTGCTCTAAAATATATTGTAAATAAGCCTAACCCATTAGGGAGGATAGCAAGATGGATAATTTTGCTACAAGAATTTGAATTTGATATTATAGATAGGCCAGAAAGAAGCATGTCAATGCAGATGCACTCTCTCGAGCCTATGATGGTTTAGGATCATCTTGTGATGATGATGATTTCCAGATGCGGCATTGTTATCCTTGACACAATCCCTAGTGAATACATATATATTTGGAATTATCTAAATGAATTCAAGTTTCTGATGGTGTCAATGCAAAGACTAAGAGGAAGATTACTCAAGCCGATCGTCCATATTATATTATGCATGGAGTATTATTTTGAATAGGACACGATGGGACAGTCAAGAGAGGTAGTTGGACATGATCAAGGGAAGGAGCTAATAGAAGAATTCCATAATGGTACATGTGGAGGACACTTCTCTGGACAACTTACAGCAAGAAGGATCTTGGATGCAGGTTATCACTAGCCCACTCTTTTTATATATTGTTATAATTATTGTAAGACATGTGATATTTTTCAAACACATGGTAACCATAAGACTTCATCAACTCCATTATGCCCTATTCTTCCACTTAGTCCCTTTGAAAAGTGGGGAATAGATATTGTAGGTCCACTTACAACTACCCCACGCCAAAATAAGTATATTGTAGTTGTCACAGATTATTTAACCGAGTGGGTTGAAGCTAGGCCATTGAAAACAACTTCCATGGATGAAGTGGCAAGGTTCATATATGAACACATTGTCACTAGATTTGGTTGCCCATTATAAATTGTAACAGATCAAGGAAGCCACTTCATTAATGAGGTGGTAGAAGCCCTAATCAACAATTTTTCTATTAAGCACAGGAAGGAAACAACATACAAGCCAAGCACAAATGGACATGTGGAACAAACAAATTTTGTGTTATGTCAAATTCTAGCAAAAGATGCAGCCTTGCAGGTACATAAGTGGGATAAAAGGATTCATGCAACATTGTGGGCATATAGGGCAACATCAAAGTTAGCAACAGGATACTCCTCATTTCAGTTGGCTTATGGCATTGATCGATCCAGCTTCTTCCTATTGAGTTTGATATTCCCACTATGAGAGTTATGAAAAAGGCAAGGATGGATGATAATGATTCGGTGAAAGAAAGGTTGGTGCATCTTCATTTGCTAGAGGAAATGAGGGAAATGGTGAAGGATACAAGCTATAAGAAGAAAATGAAGCAGAAGGAATAATTTGATTAAAAGATCCGTTGGTCTCCATTTCATGTGAATGACTTGGTTCTAGTATATGATTCCAGATAAAAAAAGAAGGCAGAGAAAATTTCTTCCCAAATGGATGGGGCCCTACAAAATAGCAAGTTGTGCATGAAAATGGTACATATCAACTGGAGGAATTGGATGGCACTCCCATTACAAAATGGGTCAACCATGACAAGTTAAATATTTTCCAAGCACCAAAATAGTCTACTCCAAGGACGAAGTAGAAGCTAGGAAGGGGGAAAATGTCGACATTAAAATTTTCCTCTGTAATTTCTATTTTATTAATATATGTATTAGGAATAAGATGTTGTTAAGTATAATTAGTAGTGGCGTCCAATAGAAGATAACGACACCATCAGTACAGTGCCGCCAATAAAGTAGAGTACGGTAATAGTCAAAGTACAAAAGGAATGTTGTGGTAAAAAGTAAATATTTGTCGTAAGTGGTCCGGTAATGTTAAAATGTCAAAGTTGGGGTAAGTAGAGAAGTAGGGTCTACATGATTAGGAATTAGAAATATTATATTTGTAATAAGGACAAAGAGTGATGTCATAAATATTTTGTGTATTTTATTTGTAGAAAAGTCTAAAAAGGTGGAACCCATGTGAGATGATAAGGTTTATCTTATCTTAGAAGATAATCCTACATGTAAAGGCAAGAGTTTAGGCATGGAATATGATTAGCTAGAAGAGATTTCCTATCCTATCTTAGAGATAGGGTGGATAAGCCTGAATTCCTATAAATAAAGAGGCCACCCCCCTCATTTAGCATAGAGAGAAGTAGTGAGAAATATTGTATGAGTAAGTGTGTAAAGGAAGCCATCATTTAGAAGGTGTGTTAAAGAATCCATTGTGAAGTTTCTCCCATAGTTATTGTTGGAAGGCAAGTGAAGTCAAGTAACACTTGAAGTACCTCATGGGTGAGATTGTAAAAATTTCATGTTGATATTATAATTTACACTTATATTTCAGATTTGTCATCATTCCTTCGTATCATAGTCTATGGTATTCTTGTGTTATGTTTGTTGTTGTGTTTCAGATTACATCCACCAAACTAAAGGCTGTGCATTAGTAAATAATCATAGCACGAGGAGTTCTGGTGGAGAATTATCATAGTGCCGGATTGGTTATGACAGACTTCTGATGAAAAAAAAAAGGAGAAAGGGAAATTTTTAATGATCCCCTTAAGATGTATTTGAGATCCTATGGGAAGTGTCTTAGGGATAAAATGGTCTCTTATTTACTTTTGTGTTTTTGTAGTTCCTATTTTCCACTAGAAGGGGAATCCCCATTCAATCCTGATTGTTAAATATTTTTCTTCATTATAATCTGTTGTAACGGGTGCATGTGCCCTCAACCCTTTATTACCTAACACCAAAAAAATATAGGTTTTGGATTTTATCCCTTATACATTACTTGTATGTATAAACCAAACTCAAAATCAATATCCAGAGGATTCCAATATGCCAAATCACTCATTTTACTACTCAATCATTTATAGGAACACATTCATCTATCATAATCACCTTATGCTTTATATACTTCCCCTTTCAAATCATTAATTTAGTTTTTAACCTTACAAAAAAACTATCCAACAAGGACAAAATTGACTACCAATTGTATCTCGTGATGGCCAATTTTATCTTTAGCACTATAATCTAGTTAAATTTTCATATGAATATTATTTTTATGAGTCAATGTATTCCCTTTATGTTGGTCGTACAGTGAAAAATCACCCCTAAATAGACTTGTATAAATACAAGTTAAGCCCACTCATTCCCTCATTTGGTTATCTTATTTTTCACTTGAAGATCATTCTTAACATTATATATATCGAGCATCAAGAAAACTTCCCTATTTTTCCTAATCCTAGATCATCCACTTGGAGAAAACCCATATAACATATGAATCACTCTATAACAAGTAAATAACATTCAAATAAAATTCAAAACAAGAATGATCAAGTGTCAACTTAATAAATTCTAGACACACATATAGTTGAAAGGAACACAATTGTGATTTAATATAAATTGAATTAAATATAATTACATAATAACTAATTTAGTGTATGATATATAAAATGATAATATACAAGTAAGACACAAGAAAACAAACATGTACAAATTTGAAACACCAAGCAAGAGAGGGAGATAAAGAGACTTAGCTGATTTCGAGTGATATGGAAGTGATCTGGGTAGGTGAATGACCTGAAACAGACCGAGAAGAGCATCATAAATTCTTGTTGGAGGTTCTAAGACTCAGGAATGTGCTAGACATGAGCACCCATGGGAGGACAGGAACACATATGCACTGGTGTCTATTGTGGGCACTAGTGTCTACGTGAATGATTGAGTGGCCTCTTCTATGCAAGAGGATATTTATTGTTAGTCTCTATTTGTCGCTCTGGTTTCAGTTCTTGATCATAAAATATACTTGTAACCTTGGCGGTCACCGAAGAGTGAACTTAGTATCGAGTGTTGCACTACATTTCAGACTCCATATAGTTTTGTGTGTAAGTGTGTGTAATGATGCCCTTGTGCAAGTTACACAATGATAGCGGGCTAAATATAGAATATAATAGATGTATAAAATGTGTGGGATGGAAAAGAATAGAACTACCCTCTTATGTTGTGTATGTAGAATAATGCAGCCCTTATCCCTTGATTGAATGTGCTAGATGGATTATTTGAAGTGCTTTTGGTCTTTGGATGCAATATTAGGTGATAGTATGTAATGCTTAGTGCTTGGTCCTATATTTTGAAGAAAAAAATACGTATTTATATGATTCCCTTGTTTTAATTTTATAATTGACTACTGGAAGGCTGACCAAAAGCAGTAAAAATTAATCAAGAAGCGAAAGGGGTCCAAAAGGATAAGAAATAGTTAAAGAAGGACATGGGCGCCTAGGACACAAGAATACCCTGACGCTAGTGTCCTAACTGGATGCTAGTGTTTGAGGCCATAGAAAAATAAAACAGTAAATTGATGGAAAGAGTGCAAGATGTATAAAGCCAATAAAAGTGCGGAAGAAAAGAAAACTTCCAAAGGAGTTGTCAATTATTATTTCTCTGTCTTAGAAATGACATAAATGCTAGCATGCTTTTAGGACCTAGAAATGTACCTAAGTGCATAGATTTTGTGTCTACATTCCCACCCCCACTTTATGATGTTGAGTGAATACTCGATTGCATAAAGTAGACATAATATTTGTACCTTGTAACCTTGTAGAGAAGTGTGTATCCGATATCATGCTGAGTGGAAAAGTGAAGCATGGAGTGATCACAATGTGAAGCGTGAAGACTAGGAAAGGGAAGCAGACCTAAGGGTTAAGCATATGCATAGTAGTGTGTTTTGTTAGTTGATATGAGATGATCTTTGTTGCATATTAAGGATAGACTGTAAAAGAAGACATAGAGAGAGAGAGTAGTAAAAGTTTTGTGTATGAGAAATCAAAATAACGCATGTGTATAAGTAAGTAAAAGTGTGAAAGCTTGTAAAATAAAAGTGTGTATCGATCTATAAGAGTCTAAGAGATAGAGAATTGTTTTGATTTTCTTGGATATGCCGTTAAATTTTTCTTTGATGGTGAGGTTTTGGGTGATCTCACGCCAAGAGCAAGTTTTTGGGCAATCTCACACCGAGAGAAAGTGTTTTGGGTTATCTCACACCAAGAGAAGAGTGTTGGGGAGATAGGTCTAGTTTTTATCTTCTTTCATGATGTTTCCAAAATAAGCACCACTATAGTTGATACGTCCCGAGTTGTTCTATTAGTCCCGATTGTAAATAAAATGCAGCTAATAGATTGAATTTTATAACTAGAGGCAAGTGCCTCCTACTACTAGAATTGATCTAAAATTCCTGTAAACTATGTTGAACTCGAGAAAATGATAATTTTCACCCTAGGACCAGTGACCAGGGGGACACAAGTGCCCATCACTATTGTCCAGTGTCCGAGAACTAGTGTCTTCTCTATGTTTTGGGCCCAAGTTTGATTTTGAGCCAATCTGTAACTATATGTATGTGCTGATTTTGTATTTGATGTGTTTTACTGTAGCTCTGAGATGTTGTAGGGGTGATTTTTTCACCCAATATATGACCAACCTCATTTTGGGTGCATGCAACAATTGTAGGAGAATGTAGTCCAAAGGAGAGGACCCTAATCTGATATGCATATTTGAAGTGGATAAATACATGGGATAGGGGATGTGTATGGTAGAAACCAAGGCACATGTAAACAACATGGGCTAGTACACAAGTTTTAGTTGTAACAATATCTAGCATGAAATAGAAGGCAATGTAACAAGTAACTAGGAAGACAAGAAGAACTGAAAAAAATAGTTTTCATACATGGGACATTGCTCACAATGTCACAAGACAATCAGAGCCAAAGCAACCAAAAACATATAATGAACAAGAAAAACATAGGGAAAAACCTACAAATAATAACAAACAATAATAACAAGCAAAGTAAGAAAAATGTGGCATATAACCATGGTTGTATAGATCTTACCTGACAAATGCTACACATGAAGCACCCATTAACATGTTAGAAAGATAGATAGTAAGTTGAAGCATGTATAAATCAGTGAAAAGGAAGTGGTAGTAGCAAGAAGTAATGAATAATGTAACAATAGAACCGTAATATGTGGAGTGTGAGAGTAGTCAAAGTAGATTCCCTAAGAGCCTCAATGGGACTGATAAAGAGTTGTGTCGAGAATCATGCATCGTGTGTGAATATATAAAAGTAATGCATTCACCTCAAGATACCAAGTGAACGTACATGTGTATATAGAAAAAGGTAATTATATGCTAAAAATATGTGTATTGAATAGGAAAAAAGGTGTAACGTGTAAGTAGAATAAGCTAACAAGAGTAAATGCAACCAAGATATGTGGATGTTGTGTGAAAGTGATGGTGTGTTGTGATATGCAAGATGTGTTTATGGTAGGATCAGCATTTCCTCCCATTGGATGTGTATGAGATGTGGTTCATTTAGAAATTCCCCCTCAATAGTCAAGAATGAACCATATAACAAGAGTGTGTCATTGGGAAATAAAAATATTGTGTGAGAGTAGATGCTAAAAAATATGTATCGTGAATCACAAAATGTGAAGTGTGTAGATGACGTGAGGTTCATTGATGAAGTGTACCCTCAATAGTCAAGTGTGAACCGTAGCACTAGAGTGCATCATCGGGTAATGACAATACAATGTGTGTACCAAAGGTGTAGGATTTCTTTAGAAAGATAGACATGAAGCGTGGAGTGTGAATAAAAGAATCTATAAGTAAATACTAGAGACAACCGATAGTGATGGAAGGGAGGGGGAGAAATTTCCATGGCCGACAAGTGTTCCAATAATGGAGATCTATGTGATGATGTAAGAGAGAGATTGTGATGGTGGGAGTTTGGAATGTATCATAAGAACCAATAGTAGGACCATGGTTGGATTTGGGGTTAATAGGAGCAATTTTAAAGAGGTTAGATATCATAGGGTGAATTGGTTGATCTTTCTTGGTTGTGAGTTTCCTATTTTGACCTGGTAATGTTGTAGAGGACCCGATAAAAGAAGGTAATGGGGTACAGATTTTTAAAGGTGGTTGCTTAGCTAGAATTGGTAGTATTATAGAGGACTTGATAGGAGGAGATGATGGAGGACAGATTACGAGAGGTGGTTGCTTAGTTGGAAGTGGTAACGTTGTAGAGAACTTAATAGAGGAGGTGATAGAGGAATTTTTTGAGAGGTATTTTCTTAGTTAGAAGTGGTAACATTGTAAAGGACTTGATAGGAGGAGGTGATGGAGGATGGATTTTTGAAGGAGGTATGACATTGGGTTGGATAGGTGGCTCTTAAGGGACTAGAGAAGGAACATTAGTAATGATGGAATGATGCTCATTAGACATAGATGGATCATATTTGGGAGCCCAAAGAGAGTTAGCAATTGGAGATGAGTGACAAAGTGAGGAAGCATGAGGATCTAGAAGGAATTTGTCCACATTAAGGAGTTGCACTCAAACCAAGAAATGAAGTAGCTCCAAGATCAAAGCAAGAACTCAACCAAAAGAAAATTGTGCATGCATTAAAGAAGATATGTCTTTATACTCATAGATTAAGAAAAATGTACATATAAAGGAGTGTTGTGTAACTCCCATGCATAGCTAATCATACGACCATGATGGAGAAGAGGAGTTACTTTATGGAAATGGAATATAAAACCTATATGACACAAACTTACACATATAATAGATTCCATGATGGAATATGTCATAACTCCTATGACACCTATGACCTATGATCTCTCCTAAGTGACATGACTCAGCTAGTGAGGTGGTAATACACATAATAAATAAATAAAATATGGAAAATACCACTCACACTAACACCCCCATTCATCGTAACTTAGGATGAGGTAAGGAAAGTTAGAAAAACACATAGAAAATGGGTCCCAACTACTACACCTGATGAGGTACCCATGTAAAATGATAATATCAAGTAGTGAAGGAAAATAAAGTGGGGAAAACATCCACTTAAAAGAGATATAAAAATACACTAAACAACTAAGAAGAAGGAGAGAAGAAGAAGGGCTATCCGGCCTCCCAATAAGATGAACTGTCACAAGAAACTATGTGAAGAAGAATATCCTCGAAGTGACTAGGTGTTGTTGCAATCAAAGGAACAATTCTCCTTATGTGAGGTAGAAGTGGTAGCTACTCCATTAAGGAATGGTGAACCTGAAGTAGTGGCGAAGAAGGAAGGTGGAATGTCCCGAAGAAGAATTCTTGATCATCGATGATCGATGAGTCCTTAATCATTGTGTCCACTCCTTGAAAAGTTTGTAGTGGACCAGAATTATGTGGATCAATAGATAACTCCTCGAGATGTGGTAGGTGATAGATGGATGGTGGGGGTGGATCCCCATCACCATGACAATCAACTATGCTAGAAGAGAATTCATAATCATTAGAAGTGGTTTTAGAAATATCATAAAGTCTAGGTGAGTGGGATGAAGAATTTTAAGGAGGAACAAAATGATAGGATTAAAGACAAGTGTGATGATCAGCTATAACAATTTACAATGATCATCCTTTGTGTAGCTATCTAACATAAACATAATCCAGAGTGAACTCAACTTGCATGCCCTGACCAAGGTGAGTGATCTGATAAACTGAAAGGAGATTAGTTGTAAGTGAAGGGATACTAAGCACATTATTGAAATTACCACCACTTACTTTAACAAATCCTCTCCCAAAAGCGTGTATAAGTGTTGTTACCAAGTTGTATATAGGACATGTCACATGGCTCTAATGAAGAAAACTCGAGTGTCGATGAGACCATATGATGAGATGCACCCGAATCAATAACCCATGCAGGAGTAAGTGACACAACTACAACCAAATCTCTTCACTTTGGTTTCTCCTTGGTTGATTCTTTTTATTTTTATTTCTCATTCACTTTCCCCTTTCTGTTTTATTTTTCTTTAGAACATTCGTGATTTCATGAAGATGATTTGAAAGACTTAGGAACTCCTATGGTTTTCTTCTCATGATGACTCGTGAGGAGGTCAATATTTTTATTCAAACATTTTTCTTCATCATGCCTACCATTGCAGTTCCCACATTTGATCCGTTCTTTAAGATTTTTATAACTAGAATAGGAAGTGGAAGAGTTGGATTTTATGGTGGATTGATCCTTTTTTTCTCATGATCCTTGTTGTTTTGTTTCTTCTCCTTTGAAGCTTTGGGATTTTCTGGATTTTAGAGTACCCATATAAATCAACTTATCTTGTTCCCTAATTAAATCAACAATAAACTCATCAAAGGAGGGAATATTCCAGCTTGTACCAAGTGCCCTTTTTTTACATGAAAGGTGGAGAAAAAGGTAGAATAGTCGAGGATCAAGTTTTTCAAGGAAGAAAAGTATTAGCGGTGATTCCTTTTTATTTATTCCACAATCTACCAATTATAATCTAAGAGATATGAATTTGGTGAAGAAGTCCTGAAGGGAGTCAAAGCGCTAGCCAGCTGAGACTAATCAACTTAGTTTTCAAGTCATGCCCTCTCATTTCATCCTATTTCCCAACAATTTTATCTAAGGCATATAAAACTTCCTTGGGTGATTTGGATATGTTAATATGGAAGCATAATTATGGAGACACACAAAGACATAAAACGAATCACTTCATCACATTTTTCAAACCATTGTTATTTTTTTACATTATCATCGTAGGTTTGGCTTATAATCCGATAGTTATACGGTAGAGTTGTTTCTTTTTCAAGATGAAAAATATAACATCTTTCCATTCGTGATAGTTAAATGGGGTGAACAAGTGAACTATATTGGGGTATATGGTAGATAAAGTGAGAAAAGAAGATAGAGGAAGGAAAATAACCACATAAATAAATACCCTTGATTTCGTGATGGGGCTTTCTTGCCATAAGGTTGTGGCAGACACACTCACAAAACCGCAAGCGAAGAAGAGCGTGTACAATGATGTGTAAGGGCGGTAAGAAGAAGGCCCAATAAGACAATATTAAAGCCCCAAAAAAGATATATTTTCCATTAAAACTTAATATTTCTCTTAATTGGGAATGATATTAATTAGTGTTAATTAATCTACAACTGAAAAATAGGAAGAAAGGACAAAAGAAAAAATTAAATTTTGGTTGTTGTCAAGCCATCTTAGCTCAACAAGGCAAGCTCTTTGGGTCGAGATGGCGGGTGCGAGACCAAGTTGTGCCTTTGGTGAGTTGAGTTGGGATAGGCGAGTTAAGATCCAAGTTGCGCAGGTTGGTGAACTAAGGATCCAAAGGTGCCAAGATGGAGTTTTTGTAACGCACGAGTCAAAGAGGGAACACACATCGGTTGGGGCCGACCCAAGTTGAAAAATCGATGAGTTGGGAAGGAGACTAACTATGGGGGGATGTTGAATGACAAGCATTGCGAGTCAGCCTTCGAGTTGAGGCCATGTGTTGAGGGTGAGTGCAGTTGTAATGTGATCAAGATGGATTATGCATGGCGTGAGCCAAGTCCACATACTAAATGGTATAATGGTGCATTTGTTGAACGAGGGCCAAGAAAAGATTCCAAGCACGGTCTTAGAGTTTGGAAAAGCATAGAGAAAAAAACAAGGAAGGGTCAAGGTGTGTAAAGAAGGAACCAATGCATGTGACAGATGATAAATCTTGAAGGTGGGCTAGATGATCATGATCTTAGGGAGAGAAATGTAGAAATGAGACTAAGAACAACAATAAACACCAGGTGTAGAATCCAAAGGTTGTGTATTGGAAGAAAAATGCAAATGGGGGTGTAACATAATGCAAGTGGGATGCGTCCAAGTGAGCAAGAAAAAGTAGATAGTTCAACTAGATAAAGCATGAGCCAATGTAAATGGAGGATTCAACGAATGATATTATGTAAATAGAGGAGTGATATATCGAATGAGCCAAGGTACGAGCCAAAAAAAAAGGAAAGGCACGAGTGGGACAGCTTGGTTCGCAAACTTGGCGAGTTGGGATCAAGTTGGGTCCTAAAAAACCCTTTTCACGTCTTTTAAAAACTCAAAACTTGCCTTTCAACTCTATTTTTTTCCGAACCTATATACAAGAAACACAACCCTAAAAAGTATCCAAGACCAAAAAAATGCAAGTGAATAAAAATAAAGGATTTTAGGAACTTGCACATGAAACTACAAAATGAAGAGTAGTAAGTAACAACCATAGCGATAGACAAGATTCCGAACCATGAGCTCTGATACCATGACAAAGTGAGGAAGCACGAGGATCTAAAAGGAATCCGTGCACATCAAGGAGTTACACTCAAACCGAGATGAAGTAGTTCCAAGATCAAAGAAAGAACTCAACCATAAGAAAATTGTGCATGCATTAAAGAAAATAGGTCTCCATACTCATAGATCAAGAAAAAGGTTCATATAAAGGAGTGTTGTGTAACTCCCATGCATAGCTCCTCATACCTCCATGATGGAGAAGAGGAGTTACTTTTTAGAAATGGAATGTAACTCCTATATGAAACACACTTACGCATATGAAATATTCCATGATGAAATATTTCATAACTCCCATGACACCTATGACCTATGAGCTCACCTAGTGAGGCGGTAATACACCTAATAAATAAATAAAAGATGAAAAATACCACTCTCACTAACAATGAGCATGTGGTAGAATGTTATGTAGAAAATGAAATAAATCCCTGATGCTCAAGGTGCTTAATTCTTCACTTTTAAGCATAGCATTCATTGTCATGATGTCCATTAAGTCTATGATAATTAAAAATGGGAGACCTATGTATTTGGCAAGCTGATAAGGAGGGTAGCAATGAGTAGTTTGCAAGTTGATCAATTGGTGATTGAGGAACTCAGGAAGAATATCATGTTGCTTAGTATTTAGATCAAACTTGAGAGGTGTTGGTAGCAGTAAGACTTGGGGTTCATTTATATGAGAACATGTAGTAGACATAGGATTAGAATGAAGTGGAGAAGAAGAACTAGCATGGGCTTGAGAAGCATCCTTGAGATGTTGGATTTCAGCTGTGAGAGATGTAATCGTGGTTTCCATAGCTTGAATTTTATCTTGAAATAAACAATGTAAATCTTGAATTGAATTACAAATGGATTGATTGGTTATGGTATCAGGACCAATAGGGTCATTAGAGAGATGATCGAAGATGGCACTTACTTGTGCAGGTGGCATATTGCTAGGGAGGTACATAGTGTCTAGGGATTTTTAGAGAACATCTTTGCAAGGTGGGTACATTTGAAGTAATTGATGCAAGGAGACTTGAGGAACCTTAGGATCCATGAAAGAAAAGATAATGTGCCAAATAAGGATCTGAATGATAGATCACAAGTGGGGTTCACCAAATGATTTAATATAAATTGAATTAAATACAATTGTAAAGTAACTATTGTAGTTTATGATATACAAAATCCTAATATACAGTAAAATGGAAGAAAAAATCATGTATAAATGCAAAACCCTAAGCAAGAGAGGGAGACAGAGAGACTTAGCTGATTTCTTAGTAATATGGAAGTTATATGGACGTGTGAATAGATGAAACAAAGGCGAGAAGAGATTTTTCAATTCTCGTTGGAGGTTTTAAGACTCAAGAAAGTTTTTAAAGGATCGCCCATGGGAGGACGGGAGTTCTGGGTGTTATGTCCATTACGGGCACTAGTGTGTGTGTGTGTGTGAATGATCCAGATCTAACCTCTTCTATACAGGAGGATATTCGTTGCTAGTCTCTATTTTTAGCTCCGGTTTCACTCCTTGATCATCGAAACTACCTATAACCTTAGTGGTCACCCGAAGAGTAAAATTAGTACCGAGCGTTGCACTACATTTTAGACTCCATGTAGTTATGTGTGTAAGTGTGTGTAATGATGCCCCAGGATTCCATTATGTAAGTTGAAAAATGATAGCGGACTAGATCTAGAATATAGCAGACGTATATAATGTTTGGGTTGAAATAGAATAGAGTTTCCCTCCTATGTTTTGTATCCAGAAAAATGTCACCCTTTTCCCTTGAGTGAGTGTGCTAGATGGATGCTTTGAAGTGATTTTGCCTTTGGATGCAAGCTTAGGTGATAATATGTAATACTCATTGCTTGGTCCTCTATTTTAAAAACATAATGGTGTATTTATATGATCACCTTGTTTGAATTTTGTAATTGAAAACTAGAAGAACAACCCAAATTAGCAAAAAAATAAAAAGGGGTCCAAAAGCATAACAAAAATATAAATAAGGACATGAGCTCCTAGGAGGACACGAGCACTGACGCTAGTGTATGAGGCGAGAGAAAAATAAAAGCAGTCAAATTAAGCAAGAGTGCAAGATGTATAAAGCCAATAAAAGTTTAGAAGAAAAATAAAAAGGCCAAGTGAGAGTTGTCAATTATTATTTCTTGCTCAATAATGATGTAAATTATACCATGCTTTTGTGACCTAGAAATGTACCCAAGTGCATAGATTTTGTGCCTACAAATTGCACTTCCAATAGGTGGAGAAATACATTACTTTAAAGCCTCTTCAAAGTTAGGAGATTGGGATAAAATGGGTTAGGTGGTTTTTAAGGGGTTAAGGTAATTTTAAGAGAGTAAAATATTATTTACAAAGGGGTGGAAATTGATTTTACGAGGTAGGGGAGATGACTTTGGAATGTGTTTTAATGCTATGTTTTGATAAAATAGTATGTATGCAAGCAAAGTAGGTAGGTGAAGAAAACATGGTGTCTACATTTTCCCCTTTTTGTCAAGTGGTTTGTGATGGAAAAACTGATAGACAAAAAGGGTTTGAGATGATTTATTTGTGTGTTTAGATGGGTGATGGGCATGCTGAATGTACTAGAGATTTTTGCTTTCCAATTCTAAATTAATAAAATGGAATTAAAAAACAAAACTGACCTTAGAAGATGCCAGGGTTTACCAATATCCGCGATGAATGATGTTGATACCGATGGATAATTAGAAGTCACAGTGAATAAGTGCTCCTTCTTTCACTGAAGAAGAAACCTACAATCAAATAAAACTAAGAAATAAATATTAGATAATATGGGTAGATAAACTACTTGAAAAAGGACGATTACAAGAATCCAAGGGAGTTCTTGGAGGCTATCATATCTTTTTTAAACAATGAAGTGAATTGGCGATAAAGTTAAAATGATATATAATGATACCAATAAATAATGATAGATATGGATCTAGACCTCAAGGTTGAAATGCAAGTCCTACTTTGCTTCATAGGTGTCCAAGGATAATGTTGTAGATATATGAATGGATTCAAAGTAATCATACCAATAGTCCTACATTGTTTCTTATTGGATCTTGTGGAGGAACTCGAACTAATCCTCGATATATTCGATGTCGATTGCGAATCAAATTGCACATAGTATGATCTTGTGAAGGATGTTGAATTGTTCCCAAAAGAAAGGTTGTTGAACAATTGGGAGATCGTAGATGCTTGTAATAGGGTGTGATTTTCCTGGAACAATCATCTAAAGAAAAAACATGCTTACAAAAGTCAAGTTAAATCCATAGATATTGATTAAAATTTGATAAGAGTTGACAAATTGATTTAAAAGGTGTTGAAAAATAGGGATCATAGGTGATTCAAAGGAATTACAGGTGATTAAGCATAATTGTGGGCGATTCAAAGGAATTAGAGGTGATTCAAACAAATCATTGATGGTTCTTGTGAAAATGCTATATTTCTTTAAGAATGATAAGTTGATTTAGATAGAGGTTCAAATGATTTATTTTTCAAATATTAAGGTGATAAAAGTAATGAAAAAGTGAAAAAGGAGTACCTTTCATGTGGGGGACACATAACACCTACAAATGGGGATTTAGGATTGATATGGTAGATTTTTTACTTGTTGTTGTTTGTTGATTGTTTGAGAGGATTGTTGGAGTTAATGTTGCAGGATTGATGTGTTGTATACTCTTTGGAGAGACTCATGATGGTGTTGTTTGGCTTGGAGATAAATGAAATGAAAAAACTTCTTGTTTGGCTGAAAACAAAGATGAAAAGTTTTTCGAGAGAATTATGAAGATCCTGAAACAAGAGTTGAATCTCTTATTCATAATCGTTTTTGATTTGTTAGAATTGGCGACAATTTGGGAATTATGGGGAAAACATTTAGAAATGGTTGAAACCACCTCCTAAATGGTATTTTCGGGTATGGGGACGAGGTAAAATGGTTGGGAAGAGGTTTTGGCTAGTTGAGGAGGTTAGGAGGCTGGGATAAAACAGTTTAGGATGGTTTAGAGATGGTTAGGTGGTTTTTAAGGGGTTAAGGTTATTTTAGGTGAGTAAAATGTTATTTACAAAGGGGTAGAAATTGATTTTACAGGGTAGGGGAGATGACTTAGGAATGTGTTTTAATGCTAAGTTTTAATAAAATAGTGCGTGTGTAGGGAAGTAGGCGGGTGACGAAAAACCCAAGATCTACATTTGACCCTTTTTATCGAGTGGTTTGTCACAAACAAACTATTGGACAAAAATGGTTTGATATGATTTACTTTTTGTTTGGATTGGAAATCCTCCTTCAAAAGGGGGTGATTTTGAAAAAGTGTAAGGATAACCAATTTTATTGAATTGATTGGATAGTTTTGACATGTGTATTTCATTTATAAACTAATGATGGTGAGGGTGGGGGTGAGGATGTTGGTAGAAGTGATGACCCAACAGCTCTAAATGCCACTATTGCACATCTAGAGGGTGAGAAGGATGCATAGTTGGATGAGTGGGCTACATTGACCACAAAGAGGGATGGATTGAGTCAAAACTAGTAGGTGTATAAGTGGAGCTAGCACATTCTATAGATGATAGAGATTGGTATAAACAACAACGATAGACCTTGAGAAAGGCTCTCATGATTACATGTGCATCATTATCGGGGGCTAAGTTGTAGGAAGTTAGAGCTCGAGATTAGTGGGCATATGGGACCACTGGTAGCATTAGCTTGGCTTACTTTGAGAGATAGATAGCTTACTTTGAGGAGAGTGATACAGAGGCTACTGATGAGATTTGTTATGCAACATATCAAACATAGAGGTGAGAAGGACCTATTGCTAGTACGACAAGTGTGGGTCAGCCACCACGAGGTATAGATAGAGGTGGTCCGAGTAGAGGACCAAATGGAGGTGAGGGTGGTGATCAGGGGAGAAGTGCTTGAGGATTATCCTTGTTCACAAGTGTTCAATTTACTCAATGATATGATATTTTGATGTACACGACTATTTTTTTAATTTGACATTTTATGTATATGTATTTTATATCTAGAGCTTGTGAGACTTAGATGATGTATAGTGATGTGACATATGATTATATATATGATGATTATGATTTTGGTCTATGATCCATGTGTTGATATTACTTTGATGTCATGTGATATTGAGATGTGTTTATTATTATATTTGATAATAATGTTTCATGTTATTTGATGTTGGTAAATTTTGATGTTATATGGATATTGATAGATGATGGTTTTATATGACGTGATGTGTACATAACATGTTATAAATATTTGAATTTAATGTGATCTTTATGTATATCAAAATGTTTTTAATCTTTGGATAAGAATAAAATGTGAAATGATTTCTTTATACTAGATTTGATACATATGTGATGGGAATCAAGTTATCAACATAGTGAAGGCTTTTTGCACTTTTTGGATTTATATGAGATATTAACACATGACTATCAATCGGTAGTCACATGTAGGATCTTGTATATAAATGGAAGTGAGATGTATAATTTCTAGGACATGGGAAGTGTTAACACATTTATGTTGTGTGAGAGAGTAGGCTCTTCTTTCAATGGTTTCATATAGAGATGCCCCAACTATACATTTTATTTTTAATGTAAACTGATCATTATGGGAATTTTACTTTGACAGGAAAGCTGATCAACGTGGGAAGATTTCCTAGGATGTTTTTAATATTTTGAGTTTTTTATGGATGATAAATGTGGGAATCCTTTTTACACGGGCATCCATCCTTTGAGGGATTTGTCTACAATATTTTTTTTTGGATAGTCATCATTTTAGGAGGATCGGTCTATGATTTTGACAGGAAACTATCCTTTGAGGGATCAGTTTGCTCTTATTTTTGATAATCGATTTTAGATTTTTGATAGTTGTCCTTCAAGGGATCATTTTATTTACTTTAATGAGATGCATCCATGGATATATGACTTTATTTTATGATGAGAGAAATACCTAATAGACCATTTCAAGGAGGGGAAGAGGTGTGTGCACAAACCACACATGTGTGTCTTGTGATATGTCTTCATTCATTATAAAAGGTGTGTGGATGTAATGATAATGGGGTTCCTGCTAAGGAGGAACTTTTCCATGTGAAATATGCCATGAACATATTATTGGTGCTCATATTTAAGGTTTTGAGGATAGTGATGGAAAATGACACACTTTCAAATCATTACAATGATGAAGTGAAGAGTTAGTAATGGATTAAGATGTTTGATGTGACTATTGTCATGATAGTCAATGTGTTAATAGTAGAAAGGACGCAAGTGAAAGGAATTTAGAGGTTCATTTTCATGTATACCATCAAGGAGGCTAGATGATAGGTTCCGACCCATACTTGTGAGTGATGACATATGGACCAATCTAGTTAGGGGAAAAATTTCCACGTTTAATCCTTTCTAGAGTAGTAACATTTTGATTTTATTTGTGAATGAGATCATCTATATTAAATTCACGTTGTTTTAGATGTTTTTATATAAGTGTTTGATGTGATCTTAATAGGCATGATGATTTTGAGAGCTATTAGGCGTCGTTCATCTAGCAATTTTAATTTTCTAGATAGTCTTGATGGAAATCCTCATCGGGATGAAATATCTCAGGGATATGCAGAGTGATGGGAATTAAAAATCAAGAGGTAAGACCACCTTAGATCCATAGACTAGAGAAAAGGGTGTAGCACCTATAGGAATATAGATACTAGTACGATAATCCCAAAGATTGGATGAGATTTGGAGATGCCAATTTCTACGCGCTTCATCAACCGTTTTCATGAGAATTTTGTTAAGTATTTTTATAAGCCTTGGATTTTCCATTTTCTTATGGATAATAAGGTGATGAGAAGCTTAGTTTGATGTTGAATGTGTCACATAATTTCTTAACTTCTTTATTCTTGAAGGATTTTCCATTATCAAGTGACTAGCTTGTGAGGGATACCAAAGTGACATATGATATGTTGATAGATGAAATCAACAATTTTATTAGCTTTTTAGTAGAGGTTAAGGGAATGACCTCTATGCATTTAGTGAAATATTCATAGTGGTTGTGATGACAAAGTGATATTTTTGTGATGAACGAGGTTGATAAAACCTATGAGGTCTAACCCCCATTATGAAAAGGCCATAGGTTTTGAGATGGTTATAAATATTGATTGGGAATGTGAGTGAAATTGAAATGTTGTTGGCATTTGATAAATTTCTTTACGTATGCACGAAAATTTTGGTAGAGAGTAGGCTAGTAGTTACTCATTCTAAGGAAACGCTTAGTGATTTGTTGTCCTGTTAAAGTGCCCACCACATATATCATCATGGAGTTCTAAATGGATTTAGTAGATTCATGGGATTTTAGGAATCTTAAAATAGACCATAAAATATGTGTTTATATAGAACACCACCTATGATGAAATATCAGGTACTACGTTGGAGAAAAGATCGCTTAGCAATTTTAGACAAGCAAGAGGAATTTTGATCCCGAGAGAGTCAAATGTTTGAGTATACCAAAGGTCATTGGATTGTTTTCAATGATATTGATAGAAGGAGTTCATTATTGTGGGATGGTTGATCGAGTATGTGCACAAAAACGAACAATTTAGAATCATCAGTTGATAAAGGGATAAGGGATGCTAGAGAAGCCATGGTGTCGTGAATTTATTAGAGTATTTGGATAGTGTAACTATTAAAGGATTCTAAGATAAATTCAACAATGGATTTATATTTTTGTAGAATTTCATTTTTAAATTGATAAATTTCTTTGATTTGGTTGATGACAAGTTGTGAATCTCCATAGATGTATAATATTTGAACACCAGACATGGCGGAGGTTTAGAGACCCATGATTAGAGCTTCGTATTTGACCATGTTATTAGTAAATTCAAAATTTATTTTGAATGATAGAGGTATGGGATTCCCCTAGGGAGGTATGATGACGATGTTGACACCTCCCCCTTGGTGACACTTAGATCCATCAAAGAAAATTCTCATTTTGAGATGGGTTTATTCATGATCGACAATGTTAATAGATTCATTACGGAATTGTTTGTGAGGTGGTTGATTGCCAAGTAGAGGGGATTTGGTGAGCTGGTTGGAGATAGATTTTCCTTTGATATATTTTTATGAGATGAATTCAAGTCAAACTCGGTCATGAGCATAAGCCACCGAGTGATGCGGTCACTTGTGATATGGTTTAGAGTGCATGGTTTTAAGAGGATTGAATCTATTAATGACATAAGTCTTGTGATTAACTAGTTAATGACGTAGTTTGGAAGTTGCAAAGTATAAGGAATAACACAACTTTTCAGCTTCCGTATAATGAGTCTCATAATCATGGAGAGTGCGACTTACATAGTAGATGACCTTTTCATGACTCTCCTCATCTCGATGAATGAGCATATAACATAAAGCATGATTAATAGTGGATATATAGAGGTAGAAGGGCTACCCATCATGTGGAGGTATGAGAACATGTGGCGATAGGAAGTACTATTTGAGGTCATAGAAAGGCCTTTTTGAAACTATAGTATCATTTAAAGTTTAAATCCTTTTGAAGGAGGTGGTGAAAATGCTGAAAGCTATATGAAAGTTGTGAGATAAAGTGGTAGATCGAATGAAGCTTACCTTGAAGGATGAATTTTTTTAAAGGTTTGATGGAGGAGAAATATCGATGATGGCTTTAATATGAGTGGGATATACTTCAATGCCCCAAATGACACAATGACCCCTAAGAGATTTACCGGTGAGAAAACCGAAACACACACCAAGTGGGGTTAAAACAAAGGAAGTATTGAATAATATGAGTGAAGATCACGTCAAGGGTGGTGATATGATCCTTACGATGCTTTTATTTTCCTAAAAGGTCATCAACATAGTCTTCTATGGTTTTGTGGATAATATCATTGAATATGTATGTCATAGTGCGTTGATAAGTGGCGATAGCATTCTTAAGTCCAAAAGGAATTACCCAAGATATGAAATTCCCCCAAGGAGTGATGAAGGATGTTTCATGGTGATCATCAATGGTGATTAGGATTTGGTTGTATTTGGAGAATCCATCAATAAGGGAAAGAATCATGGACGGAGATTAGATCGAAAAGCTAGTCAAAATTTGGAAGGGGAAAGTCATCTTTAGGACAAGCGAGATTAAGATCTCGGAAGTCAGTACAGATGTGTAACTTCCATGAGGACTTGGTGATAGGCACAATATTAGAGACCCATTGTGGGTAATCAATGGGTATAATAAAATTAGTAGAGAACAAATGTTGTAACTCCTCTTTGATGAGAAGAGCTATGCGAGGGTGCATCCTACGTAATTTTTTTTTCACGGTTTGGGTGTTAGGATAGGTAATGATATTATGGATGAAAATGTTGGGTTTGATTCCTAAAATATCACTATATGAACATGTGAAGGCTTGACTATGTTTGGACATGAAGGAGGTGAATTCATTTAATTCTTGTGAATCAAAAGATTGACCAAATTTAACTATGTGAGGTTCTGTGGAGTCCTTATATTAACGTTGATAGTAGATTCGTTGAGAATTTTTGATGTGTTAAGTGGTAAGGTATTCTGAATATAATGGTCCTCTAATCCCATGTCCAAGAGGATGGCTTGGTCATCTTGGCATTGAAGAATGTCAATGGTGGATGAATCCTCTTCTATCATTTCGGGCAGACAAGAGGAAGGGTTTTGGTACTATGATTAGTTTGATAATTCAATGGTCCTAATGTAATAGTATTGACTAATTTTTTTAGAAGGGATGGAAATGGTGTCATCACTATTCATGGGTTTCTCATGTGTATATGAGGAAGATGGTTCTCATTTTATGATGGGTTTGGAGATGATGCATTAATTAAAGACTTAGAGGCTGATTTTTTTTGATACCTAACCCATATTTTTCATGTGGTTTACAAGATTAATCAAGTATAAGAGAGTGTATTCCTTGTTCATAATGTCCCAATTCAAATTATTTCAAGGCACAAGGATGGAGATACATGTATGGAAATATTTAGTTATACAAATATTTAACATCAATGTGAATGGTTTTGCATGACGTTGATAAGTAGGACGTGTAGAGGGGCACTCTATCCCTCTATAGAAAATATTTGTTTTGAGGTGTGGTGGGCCATAGGAGATGACATATCTGATGTTAGGTTCATACATGGGTTGTTTTTCATACCTTCCATATGTATTTGGCGTAGGAAGTGAATTAAGCATGAGGAGACGATACTCCCTAGTGAAAGGCATTGCATAACATCGTCATAAGAAGTGTCATCTAGTAATTATGATGATGGAATGGATGAGATGGTGGAATCTTTGTTATAGGATCCTAAGTTTGATTTTGGAATGAGCACATCATTTAGACAATATGTCATGTGAAAATCTATGAAAGGATTTGTATCTACGGGAACCATGAAAGTTTTACCTTCGTGCTCGTATTTGATACATCAATGGAGCGTAGATGGGATACAATGTATAGTGCATATCTAGGGTCACCCTAGAAACATGTTATATTGGAACCCTAATTCCACTAGATATAAGAGTTCATGGAGAGTTTTAATGCCTACTTTGAGTGGTAAGATGATTATGTCCAATGTGGGGGTGATGGTGTCATTGAAATCTCACAACATGACTGATGTCTAGGTGAAAATGGTGTTAGGGAATTGAAGTTGATTGAAGGCATGTGATGATATGATATTAATACGAGTGTCATTGTTAATCATGACCCTTTTAGCAAGGGTTTCATTGATTTAGGAAGTGATAAAAAGTTGGAGGTCATGGTCATCTCGCCTGTAATGATGGTATTTATGAACTGTCAAAGTATATGGCGGTGGATATTTTGAGTGTACCAACTAGATTTGCAAAAGGTTGTGGATCATCTGAGGGAACTGATATGGATTGAAGTGCTTTGATCATGGATTTTCAATTTATAGGTGAGGTTTGCACCAGCTCGTAAAGGGACATTTTTTTGGAGCTTGGTGAAGTTTTTTTATGACAATATTTTATCTTTGAGGTAGTGGTTGCATATGAGAAGCAACAAGGATAGATACCTTCAGCCTTAGTGGGAGGTTTTAGAGTAGATGATTCGGGGGGTGAGTGGAATAGAAACGTTGGACTTGTTTTGATCGAAATTTTGGGGTCTTGGGTACGTGCTCTAGTGGTGATACATACTACTTTAATTTGATGAGGAGGGGTTTTTTTAAAAGAGTCCCCACTTTTAGTGGCCATGAGCATAGATGATAGTTTAGATGTGGTGATTATAGATGTCTTGTGGGATGATTTATATGTTTTTATCTCTAGAGGCATAATTCCCTTTTTTGCAATGCTTTTGATGATAAGAACATGAAGGGATTTATAGTCCTCTGTATGGTGTCCTAGTTTGCAATGCTAATCACAAAAAGCTTCAAAATTATACTAATAGGGCTTTCACCATCAAGATCCAAATGACTAAAGAGGAGGTAATGTTATGATAGATTGTTGAAGAATCCTTTCAAGGATTAATGCATAATGTCCTTTTGAGGCGAGATATGGAGGAAGTGGTGCTTGTCTCGATTATACATGTGTTGAAGGGGTTACTTTTAGTGTGATTTATTTAGATGTGTGCTTTGAGGAATGGGTTTTTATTGTGTGATAGTTGTAGACACTAAATCATGAACTTTGGGTATATTTCTAGTCTGGCCACATACCATTATTCATATGATTCGTAAGAAAGAATAGTACTAATTGACCATTGTCTTTGGCCATCTTTTCTTGATTTCTATTTCCTCTTTCATTATTACCCTCCTTCTTTCCTAGTCCTGTCTTTTCATACTTTTACATTTCTCACTCTACACACCCGCGCCCAACCGGGACATCGGTTATTAGGCTCCCCCATCCCCTCTAGATGCCCTCAACCTTTTCATACTTTTCTCACATATTTTGGGTATTTTCTATCCATTTGGGCATCTTGATTTTTTCTAGTTGGCATTTTAGTGGTTAATTACTAAAAGTTTGGATTGAAACAGATCAATTTTTTACACACCATATGCAATGGTGTTCTACACTTTAGGAAGCAGTTAAATTTTGGAGAATAACACCAAATTTTTCTCCCTACACTTCTTCCATTCTTGGTGTGAGATCACCAAAAAAACTTGTTCTTCTACAACATCTTCAGGATCATTTCTATCTTTTTCAATCATCACGGATCAGGTGCACATGTTCCTTTTTTTTTTACATGTTCACATACTCTTTTTACATACATTGATCAAATTTTTCATGCATGCAACATTTGACTACTTGTCCGTTCTTCTCTTTTAAAAGTATGTCTATTATCACCAAAAAACAACACCCTCCAATTTGTCATGCCTACGTGAATGAGAAACCGATGTTTTTAAGTAACATTGGACCATCTCTAGAGTTGTGGGACTTACTACTTGAGATGGACCTCCAAAGAAGGATGGTTCCTCTACCTAATCCTAACACTAAACTACTTATAAGGAAGGAAATTCGACTATCTACTCCTAATCTAACAATTCCAAAGGGACCAAGGAGAGAGAGAGAACAAGAAAATTAAGAAATCCTACACTACATAGGTGATAGAACCAAGAAAAGAGGGTAAAATATCCTGCTGAGGGAGAATACATAAAGAAAATGGAGTTGTGAGAGGCCAGACCAATGTGACATAGACCCAAATCTTCATTTATCACTAAATCTCCATGAAACACAACATCCTGCACCTGCAAATGAGACATACATGCACATAAAAACAACAACAAAAATAAAAGGGCAAGGAGATACAAAAAAACAATGCAAGGGTTGAAAGAACACCAAAAACACAATTTTATTGCTCTTAGAATATGCAGTCCATTACGTTGTTGAAATAGAGGCAAAAATACACTTGCTAGGCCCATGAGAGAGGGTTTGTAGCTCAATGGTGTCGAGAAATTTTTTTACAGAGTTTCCCTACATCCCATAATACCTCCCTCCTCAAAATGAATGGGAGAAAGAGAGAGTGAAACTTAGATTTCTTCTCTCACCAACCAACAACTACAATTAAATGGTCTGAAAATGGCATGTCACCCTTACAAATAATCTTACATCCATACTTTATCTTATGGAAGAAGAAATGGGGTACCATACTTCATTAATTGCAGTGGTTGGGCTTGAAACTGTGTATTTCTATGCTGGAGACGTTTTCCAATTTTTCACACATCTAACCTCAATAAAATTAAGAAAGTAAGTTTTTTTGAAAAACGGAGCTCTGGGTCAAAAGTTATGACCATTTTATGTTTGGAGGTCGGGCACGGGAGGAATTCATCTAAATAAGGGTGAACGGAAGCAGAAAAGAAAAGAAGGCATGTGATAGGAAGGGTGTGAGCAAGTGCGCAAGAGGAAGAGCAGAGACTTAGCCAATTTTAGGCAAGTCTGTAGAGGGGCACACAAGGAGGAAGGCATGGAAGGGGAAATGGAAGGAGAATAATGTAAAGGGAGAAGAAAGAAGGTGCAAAAAATAATTGTAGAAATGAAACAAGGTGCGAAGAAAGATATAAGCACGTGAAAGAAAGGAAAGGAAAGTATAGGGAAACCGCACGCGTAGTGTGTGTGCAAAGAAGAAATAAGGCATGCGACAGGAAGGCAAGTATGGTAGTAGGGTACGAGCATCTAAGTGAGGAAGTGCACACGATGGTAGACAGAAAAGAGGGCACACGACATGAAGACCAAGGACAACCAAGTTTGAAGGAAAATCGCTAAAGGGCGCGCAAGAAGCACGCACAACCTAAAATGTGAAACATCAGAGCCAGAGTGAAAGTATAAGTTATCCAAATAACTAGGAGAGTTATTTGGATAAAAATGTCCTTATGGGAAGTGGTAGTCACACCAATCACACATCATCAAACATCTAGAGACATCAACAACATGACATATACACATACAATTTCACCCCTAGGGTCATCATCATCACTTTTTTTCACTTTCCTCTTCTCTAGCTTCCACGCCTCATATTTTTATCACTCCACATTTTTCCTTCTATCTTGACATGATTTTCTCCATCAATCTACATGGTTATCAAGTGCACATCTCTTATCTAATTTATTTTATCGATAATTCTCTCAACAAAGTAAAGTGGGGGTAAACACTAAATCAAGAAATTTGGGTATATTTATAGTCCTTGAAAGGAACGATAAGAATATTGTTCCAAACTGCGATCTCAGATGATAATAACACACCACATTAGATTTGCAAAGCAGAAGAGCTAAAATACCATATATGGAAATCCATCATAATCCATAATGCTCAATACATTACAATAGAATGACTTGAATTATTCAATAAGAAAGATGTACATATAAGAGGAGGGAAGTGCAAATACTACCTAAATCAATAGTGACGAACTCCCACTAAGATAATCTTTGGTAGTTAAGTTAACTCCAAAAGACTAGTAAGCTAACTCAACATAACTAAGAAGCTAACTCCACACAACTAGTACACCTAAGTAAGCTAACCCAACAAGTGTAGGGCTAACACAAGTGTAAGAATTATCCTAATAAATAAATAAAAGGATAAATAATAACCTACACTAACACCCTCCCATTAGCATAGCTTAGGTGGGTGGAAAATAAGGTGGGGTCCCAGCAACAAGGTCTGATGAGGTACCCACATACAACAACTAAGAAACATGGACACCACAAGGTACCCAAAACCAGTAATAACAAAGTAGAGAGCAAAATCCTACTGCAAGATATCCTCAGAAGCTCGACTCCAAAAAATTGTACAATGTTGAAGAAGTGTGGTGCACACTATGGTCTGAATCCACTACTCGATCATATAACTCAAAAACAACTAACACTGGGCTTCACCAGAATAGCTCCATGCAAGGATACTGTCAATGGAGTGATGTCAAAAGTGAAAAACAAAAATCAAACATAATTTGATCAACTACTACAAATAGGTGTGCCACGATCCAAGAAAAAACAAGGCAAAAAGGCAAGGACACGAGATCCAAATAAATAGGAGTGCCACGATCCAAGAAAAATCCAAGGTAACAAGGAAAAGGCACAAAACTTAAGAAGCAAGATCAACACCACACCCTCTCATTCTGTCAGAATGGGTAGAGTGACACCACAGATCTGTATGAGTTGTCAAAATCAACTACTCGAACACTAACAAACTAACACTAGGCTCCACTAGAATAGCTCCCCCACAAGAGAGATTGTCAACATGCCAAAAAAAGTGTTGAAAATACATATCCAAAATATCTCAACAAACAAGAGAGATATAAATGTATACACCCATAGATACAATAATGCAATACCCAAAATTTTAGGACGTCGGGCTCAACCGAAAATGCATCCACAAGTGATCACAACACCCTCCCGAATTTGGCACTTTATAATTGAGTACATGTAAATATTATAATGAGTAACAATACCTTTTATATTTGAAATATGTGTATAAAAATGTCACTAATGCGTAGATCTCAAAAAATACACAATTTCAAAAAAAGATCACCTTAATCCGAGCTACGGATCAAAAGTTATGAGCTCTACAAGGTTTTGCTATTAAAATAATATTTTAATGCTGATCTTTTTAAAAGGTACACGTGACACCCAAATGTCCAAAGG
This sequence comes from Taxus wallichiana var. yunnanensis, assembly GCA_018340775.1. NCBI lineage: Eukaryota > Viridiplantae > Streptophyta > Pinopsida > Cupressales > Taxaceae > Taxus > Taxus wallichiana. Next base: position 299,101,943 of record CM031238.1, read on the forward strand.
GTAAAAGAGTGCATCCACACGATACATGCTTGCGACCAAAGGATAAAAGCTGCGCCCAAAACCTAAAATGTCCAGAGGGTAAATCATTGCGTCCAGAGGGTACATGCTTATATCCAATGGATAAAAGAATGCACCCATAGGGTACAAATCTGTGTCCAGTGGATAAAATACTACATCCAAAACCAAAATACCTAGAGGGTAAAAGAATGCATTCGGAAGGTACACACTTATATCTAATGGATAAAAGAATGCACCCATAGGGTACAGATTTGTGTCCAGTGGATAAAAGAATGCATCCAAAACTAAAATACCCAGAGGGTAAAAGAATGCATCCGAAAGGTACACGCTTATATCTAATGGATAAAAGAATGCACCCATAGGGTATAGATCTGCATCCAGTGGATAAAAGACTACATCCAAAACCGAAATACCCAGAGGGTAAAAGAATGCATCCGGAAGGTACACGCTTATATCTAATGGATAAAAGAACGCATTCGGAGGGTACTGATCTACGTCCAATGGATAAAAGACTGCATCCAAAAGCAAAATACCCAGAGGGTAAAAGAATGCATCCATAAGGTACACACTTATATCCAATGGATAAAAGAATGCACCCAGATTTGACTGTTTAAAACATGGTCGAGTTTACACTCAATTCTAGGGTTTTGGCACCTTCCAAATCCAATGGCACACTCCGTTTTGCATAAAAATGCATGCTACAAAAAAGTTCTAACAAAATCAATACATGAAAAAATAAACTCTTTCTTGCAAAGAAAAACTTACAGAGATGGATGTATACATCATCTATAGCTCGATACTGTGAAAGGAACAATAAGAAGATTTTACCAAGCCACGATCTCGAGATGATAATAGCACACCACATTACATTTGCAAAGCAGAAGAGCTAAAATACCATATATCGAAATCCATCATAATCCATAATGCTCAATATATTACAATAGAATGACTTGAATTATTTAATAATAAAGATGTACATATAGGAGGAGGGAAGTGCAATTACTACCTAAATCAATGGTGACGAACTCCCACTAATCGATCATGGTAGTTAAGTTAACTCCAGAAGACTAGTAAGTTAACTCAACATAACTAAGAAGTTAACTCCACACAACTAGTACACCTAAGAAAGCTAACCCAACAAGTGTAGGGCTAACACAAGTGTAAGAATTTTCCTAATAAATAAATAAAAGGATAAATAATAACCTACACTAACAAATCCTAATCACATACCACCATTCATATATTCCTAAGCAAGAAAATTACCAATTGACCATTGTCTTTGGCCATATTTTCTTGCTTTATGTTTCCTCTTTTGGTCTTACACTCCACCTTCCCATCTATCCTTTCATACTTCAAAATTTATCACTTTGGACACCGGCGCCCATCTAGGATGCCAACACCTGTGCATACATGTCCCCTTTGGGCGCCCTAACCTCTTTTTACTTTGCTCACATATTTTGGGTCTTTTCTAGCAGTTTGGGAATCTTCTTTTTACTATTTTTCCTTTTAGCGGTTAATTACAAAGTTCAAACAAGGGCATAATATAAATACAAAGCTATGTGATCATAATAAGGGTCCAAGCACTAAAAATATCTATTGCCACCTAAGGTTGTATCCACGAGAATTCTTAGAGCATTCAAACATCCATCTAGCTCCACATAAGGGACAAGGGATTGTCATTTCTACATACATGCATAGTAGGGGAAGTTCATTCTTTCATGCACACATCTATCTACATTTTCTACATCTAGATATTTCTTGCTATCCAAGTGCAACCCACACAAGAGCCACCTAGGGCACGATTTCTACACACACACACACACACAGAGAACTACATGGGGTCTACAATGTAGTGCAACACTCACTCTTAAGTTCACTTTGTTGACAACCGAGGACAATCTCACCTCCCATTTTACATCTTTCTTTTTAGGATTCGATGTATTTTTGGGGTTTTATAAGTGCTTCTTTCTACTTGCATGTTTCAAGAAAATAACAATGAAGTGCAACGACATACAAGAAATCAAAAGTGATAACTAGAAAAAATATCATGACCATGTGAAATTAGTTTTGTAGCTTCCGAGCGATCACGGGATCCTAGAATAGGTATCCGGTGTCCCACGTACTCCTAACCCTCTATATGCATCATGGTCCCGACATTCCCAACACCGCTTTGTAAATTTCTAGGTACATTTGTGACACTCTAAGTTCTTGTTTGAGTATTTTTCCAGCTCGACATACCCTCGAGATAGTTGCGAATAAATTGAGTCTTTCTATCTCTCCATTTGCAACTAGGGTTTTAAATTTAAATTTCTTATTTTCTTGGATCAAATCTATACTTAATTGTTTATATCATTGCGTTGTTACATATTTAGATTTAGGAATCTATTTATTTCAATATTTACTTAATCAATAGTTACTATTAATTTGGACGAGGGGGTGTGGCCCTAGAATGAAAAACAAGGGGTTTGTTTTTGTATTGAAGAAGTCGATGGTCATGTGACATGATTTTTTCCTTCTTAGATGAAGGGGTGTGTAGTCGTGTGACAAGATTTTGAAGGTTACGTAGATAATGTTGGGTGACATGATCATCGTAAGAGATCTTCACAAGTTATAAGATGGGTTTCTTTTGTGTAACCTATGAAGAACTTGTGGATAAGTTTGGAGAGGATGAAGTAGATGTGGATGAAAGTGATTTATTTTCAATGGCGGGATCATGGGATATACACGATTCGATGGGTGTGTTGTTTTTTTTTTTTGTGTGAGCTATTGATGGATGGTTCACATGTGGATTTTTTTATGGGAGTCTCAGATGTTATAGATGAATGATATTTGATTGCATTGATAGTGTGATGGGAATGGATGAGATTAGACTGTGGTTGATTGGTGGAGGGGGAGTGATTTGGAAAGGGTTGTTTAAAAATGTCCATGTTTTGATTTAGAGGTACGTTTGGGTTATCCAACTAGAGCACACTTTTTTTATAAGATATTGAAGGGATTTTCTAAACGAACGACACCTCGTGATATCATGGACTTTGACCCTATGTTATTCACAATAATCATTATCTCTATACCAAGAGGGATTTGAGACGGATGTATCGATAGGATGGATGGGAGGAAGAGTGATCATATTAGTGACCGAAGCTTGTTAAAGCGTACTATAAGATTCACTTATAGGTGTGTAAGCATGGTGAGGATGAGTGTGTTCGGAAGTCTGAACATTATTTAGAATCATTTTTCACAATGACCATATTTGTTGATGTTTTCTATTTATCGTGACTAGAGGATGGTTTGAACAAAGAGTCGGGTTTAATCTTCTTTGACCAAAGTTTAACCTTACCGTCCTCGAGAGCACGAGTTTGATTTTTTTGAGCCATAGTAAATTCTTCTTCAAACATTTGGAAGGATTGGATTTATAGTTTGGATGAAATGTGTTTGGCATAGAAACGAGAAAATATCTCAATTAACTTGGTCTACGTGGGAGGGAAAATTATAATTGGTTTATAATGCCCCTCTAGCGGGAAATGAATTTGGTGATAGATTCATCTTCAATTTTATGCATGATATTTATTGAGAAGTATTCTAGGAATAATTGTGCAAGTTGAGAGAATGAGAAGAGTGAATACTGAGGAATGTTGTTGCTCTAATATAAGGCATGACCAGCTAAAGACATGGGGAATTTCCTCAACATGAGGTCTTGGTTGTGTCTTATAAGGTAACATGCATGTCAGAAGGCCCAGATGTGTTGTTGTTGAGGGTCTTATTTATCGTAGAACTTTAGAAACTTAGGAATTTCTCAATACATAGGATATGCTTTGTACAATACTAATGGGTGGATGGGTTTGTTGAAAATTTGTTCGTAGGATAATGTGTTTTTAGGACCCAGCTTCAAGACTAGATATATTATTCATTAATACTTCCAAAGGGTTGTTTTGTAATGTTTGTTGTTAGATATTGAACGAGGATGAACCGGGTTGATTGTATGCGAGATAAGTTTGATTGTTGGTATGGTTAATATTGTGAAGGAATATTACGTTGAAGGGGGATGTTCATGGGAATACTATATGTAGGTTCTGAAGCTATGGGTTGTGAAGAGTGAATTTATTGATACTAAAGGGGCAAGGACGTGTTCCAAAGAGGTTGTGATTGTTGAGGTAGGTGTTGTAAGGGAATCGATCTATGAATAAAAGTTTGATATTGTTGAGGTATGTCTTGAGAGGAGGTAGGGATGGTGGATGATTTTTGTGAAGAGGAATGGAAAGTAGAGATAAAACCTGTGTTAATGTCGAGATAGACATAACTAAATTTTGGATGGTTGATGTGGGCTACCGAGAGGAGGTAGAGTGAGATTTGTTTAATGAGATGGATGTTGAACTTATAAGAGGATTTTTAATGGTGGAGGAAACTAAAGGACTTGTTATATGTTGGTCGTCAAAAGAAAATCCTAATGAGAGCAAATAATCATGGGACAAGAAGTCCCTCCTCTTTGATGGGAGAGGTTCCCTTATTTAAAGCAAGACTTATTTACAAATGTACAAGTGCATTACTTTGATGTAGAACTTGGATATCATGAAAGCTTTACAAAATGAAATAGATTATCAATCACAAAAGTATAGAAGAATGAAGACAAGGAAACCAACAGAAAAGCATTTTCCGAATTATAGTGACAAAATAATTCCTTATGCGTGCCAGAATACAATGAATTGGAATTGAACCCTTTGTATCTGAATTACTAAGATGCAATTTGGAGGGACACATAGTTCCAAAATAACATTTACAAGAATACAAAGCTTCTTGGTATTATGTAGACAAATGACCTCATAATATTTACGAGATAGCTGCGAAATAAAGGAATCAGATGAACAAAGAAAGAAGATCCTTTTGTATTGATTTCCGTATTATCTCTTATACTTTCAGAAATAAGCCAAGTTCCCCTCAAAAATGGTGAGGAGAGGCTATTATATAGTTTACAAATCAGTTACTCTTGGTAACCACCTTTTCAAATAATGCTTAGTTAAAGGGATGCTTAACACAAAACCCCAACTTACTACAATAAATCTGAGATGAGGAAAGAAAGAAAGGAGAAAAGTTAGAGAGAAAGACAAATGTTCAAGATTGAGAGGGGCCCACTAATTTGAGGATTCGATGTCTAAACCTTTTTAATGCCTCTGCTATGTCTCGCCATGTGGAACTAACATGTGGTTGGTAGTGGGTGAGTCCAAAATCGAGAAATTTCTCCATCTCTTTATTGAATTCGATGTGCGTGTGATAATCCTTGCTTGCTTCTTCAACAAAAGACTGGAGAGAGTAGATTTCCTTCATCTTTTCTTTAGAGACAGAATCCTCTTTGAACAAGTTATCTTTGACAAAAGCTCTAAACTGAGATTTGATTTCTTGTAAAGAGAGGGGCACACCAGAGATCTCATCATGGAGATGGCAATGTATATCCTTGAAGGCAAATACAACCAAAGTCTTGAAAGCCTCACCCATACAGCCTATTTCTCAATTCTCCCAAAGCTTCTTCCAACACCTTGATTTTCCATTCCACACTGTATACCCATGATTTTGACAAGTTATCTTTTGCATCATCGAAGACTTTTCTTGCCATTAAAATATTCTCATCACTGTCCCATAAGGCGAAGGTCTACTATACAACTGCTCCAGAGTTTGAGCTCTTTATCTATATTTCCCATAGTGGAGGAGAGTTTCTGTTGTAGATTATTTACCTTCTCATTGAGTTTGAAGGCTTCATCAATGAAATTCAATCCTACAACGAGCATATCATCCACCATGGCCTCCATAGCCCTTCCATAGATGGAATAATTATGTATATCTTTGATACTCTGCACTTCATCTTGGCTGAGAATCACAGGTGGTGGAAGAGTAGTCAGTGGGGTAGGATCTAAAACTTTCTCCTTAGACAACAGTGACTTGATGAAACCTGTAAGAACCTGAGCCTGCTCCTCCAGCTGCTCTATGGTTTGTTTCCCCTTCTCCACTCTCCCAATGACCCTGTGACTGTTTCTTGAAGATTGTGAATCTCACCTTCAGGGGTGGACTCTCGCATGGGAATCCTTGAGAGTTCTAGATCAAACTCTTGCAAATCATGCTCTGGCTTGTTTACTTTGGGCTTGGCTATCTCCAGGAATTGCTGGCCCTAAGCATCAGATACTATTCTAGAGGTGGTCTTGGCCTTTTTGGCAGGAGTAGGAGGGGTAGTACCCAACAGAGCTGCCACAGCATCAAAGTTGGGTCCCAAGATCCGAGAAGAAGACTTTCTCTTCCTACTATCAACGAAAGGCTGCACCCATGCAAAAGAGGAGGAGGAAGAAGAAGGTGGGGCAAGAGGACCAAGAGAAAGAGAACTCATGGCACTCAGAGTGTGCACTACTATTGCTTCTAGTTGGGATATGAGTGGGATGCTCTGGGGCTTCTGGTACAGAGGAGTCAATGGCGCTTGGAAGCTCAGTGCTTTGGACTTCTTTGTCTTTATCCATTGGGGCTTCTGGAGCACTTATGGAGGCTGGAACTTCACTCTCTTCGCTTTCACTGAGAACAATAATGTTCTCTAGACCTGAGGGCAATTCCGAATGCTTCATCATGGGATCTTCTTCAACAGCTCCTTTTTTACCTCCTTGATTTTCTTCTGATATACTTGAGTGGATGAGGAAGGAGTGGAGGATGTAGGACCTTTAGTTGAGGTGGCAGGAGGAGTCTGCACAGGTGCTTCCGAACTGGGTGTCAATGCTTCCTTCCTTGGTGTTGAAGTATCCTTGGAGGAGGACTCACCTGAATGCCTTCTAAGCTCACAGACTTTCCTATCAAACTAGATCTTGGTTCTTACTAAGACAGGGGCTAAGATTTCAACCAGATCATCTTTCTCCTTTTTGAACCAATCCAAATCCTCCAAGGGAGTGTGTTTGATCAAGGTGTCATACTCATATGAAAACAGATCAGAATTATCATCCTGAAGCCCTTCCGGAACTTGATACAAATTAAGCTCCTGAATCAGTTGAAGAGAAAACCTGTCGTAATGTCTCCTTCTTGCCTCAAAATCATCAACACAGTCATCCCAATAGTCTTTTGTGTCTGCCCTATGATAGTAATTGATTTTGATGTTCTGTTCAATAAATTTCTTCAAGTCAAAACAAGTTCTTGGCTTGAAGAAATGGACAGTGATGGGAGCTAGGGCTCTTTCTATGTTCTGTGCATCTAGAGCCATCTTGCAGGTGTAGTTTCCCAAAGATATGGGGAAGTGTAGGCTAGTAATTTTCTTATCCCTGCAGGTTCTGTGTAACTTGTCCAGTTGCTTACATATCTCGATCAAGGCCATTTTATCATTGTAGAACATAGGAAGCTTGAGAGGAGTGCTCTCATAGCCTGCAAGCCTTATATAGGAGAATTTTCTAAACTGGATGAAGTAGGCACCGTAGTGCGATATTAGGTTCATAGCTTCATCAGAAAATCTCCTCGCCATGTCACTCTCTAGAAGCCTGACAATGTACATGGTGAAAGCATCATTCACCCTCCTGAAGTTGTGATTGCTAGTGTCCAAGGTGAATTGAGGGTAGTAGGCATATACAGTGGTCACCCTTATGAGCATCAATGTATGTGAATCCAAACCATTTCCTTGATGCTGCTAGGGTATACATCGGTATGAAGTCATGTAGAACTTCTTGGTTTGTTGTACATTGGACAGCTGCTCTGCTAAGTTCATGCTGATGATTTCTGCCTAGTTGATGTTCTGAGTTCCTTCACACACCATGTTGATAAGGGGGCACATCTAGAAATGGAACTTGTTGGTAGAGGGTAAGCCCATGACCCAAGCTAGCAAGATTATAAAATCTGACAGCTCCTCATTGAAATCGGCACGAAAAAGAACCTTGGATAGATGGGACGCCCCCTTTTTAGGGTTTTTAAGCCAAGACTTTGCCACCCTCGCCTTGTATTTCTCACTGTCCTGGTCAAAGAGGGCCTGAGCCTGGATTCGAGAGATTACTATAGAATTATCCATCTCAGGAATCCTTAGGGAAGTGCCAATGGCAAGCATCGAGCTTGGCGATGAGCTCCCCATGCACATTTGTTAGTTCGCTTGAGTCGGGATTGAAATGAGCACCGCAGGCGAGGACCGTATCTGCACATTGCACCGAGATTGGGAAACCAGCGGTGAATGCCAAGCCACTATCATGAATCATTTGTGCCATAGGAGAGGGGTTTGAGTCTATCATCCTAGTCTAGAAATCCCCAAAGTCAAGGTGGCGAACTTCACTATCCCCGATATCGGGAACGGCAGACTCGAGCGGTGAAACTTGCTCCTGACCTTGAAATTTAATCTTCATGTTGATAGCGGCTTGAGAAACAATGTCGCAGTATGGACTCTCGATGAAATCAAAGGGGGAAATGGGTGCGTGCGCAGAAATTTTTATCGCGAGGGTATGAGCAATTGATAACAAGAAAGTAGTGTGCAAAAATGCGTAGGAGGGCAGTTTATTAAATAGCCATTTTAGGAGAGAGAAAGATAATAAATGCGCATTAAATACACATCTACCAACTTGAAAAGTAAGATATTTGGGAAGAGTAGGAAAAATTAGCCCGGATGGTCTTTGGTTCATTTGGGACACGCGGGACGCGAAAGCACGATTCGGCCGATGTGGGCGACGCGGGAAAAGGATGCACAAATGCTTTCGGGACATGAGGGACGAAAGTACGTGGAGTACGTGATTTGGCCGATATGGGTGAAAGGTGAACATTGAGCCTGGGTGAACTTGTGTTACTTGGGACAAAAAGTTCCGACGGGCCCGAAAGAAACGGACTTCGGGTAAAGTGGCCGATCGGCAAACAGGAGCCCGAATGAACTTGGGACATCTGGGACAAAAATGTCCGATGAGACCCACAAATCACACAAAATGACCCAAAAACACAGATTCTTTCCAACTTTTTGACTTTTTCCCTTATCAAAACAACAGAAAAAGGTGATTAACCTCAAAATTATGATTTTGAACTTCTCAAAAGAGGGGGAAAATTTTGAGAGGACAACATGCTGGCTCCTTTTGGGGATGACTTGGCTAAAGTCCAAAGAAATAAGACAAGGAAAGAACTCTCAGAAAAAACTAGGGAAAGTAGACCAATGCCTTATCCATTGGGCCACGGAGTCAAAAGCAGATCAATACAAAAGACAACACACCAAACAAACAACACACAAAAACAAGGAAAGGGAAGGAGAACACACACGCTATACAGAATATACAAGGGCTTCCTAATCACCTATGACTTAAACAATTTCAGGTACTACCCACTATAAGGAAGTGGGAGGGAAGAACCATCCATATAATCAAGGTAAAAAGAATTCTCACTAGCAAAGTGCCTGATCTTGAAAGGTCCGAGCCAAAGAGAATCAAACTTGCCATGGTTGCCACGAGGTTCATGCCTTTTATCCCAAAGCTAGAACAATGTCCCCAACTTTGAAATCCCTGAACCTTGCCTTTTTATCAAACAAAGCCTTTACTTTCTGTTGGTGAGAATATGTTCTATCAGCAACTTTCAATTTGTCCTCATTTAATTTGTAAAGGTACATGATCCTTTTATCCAAAGAATCATTGAAACTGGTGTCTTTAATGGCCTTCATTAGATGCAGGGTTGGTAGCTCCACTGTTACTGGCAATTGAGCCTCCACTCCATATACTACCTGAAAAGGAGACATCCCAATGGCTCTCTTAGGTGTGATCCTATCTTCCCAAAGAGCATCATAGAGTTTCTGTGTGCAGTTCCTTTGGGATTCATTAACTAATTTCCTTATTATAGCCACCAGATTTTTATTTGTTGATTTTGCTTGTCCATTCCCCGAGGATAATAACTCGAGGAGTGAGCCAGGAGATGCCATATCCATAACAAAAATCCATCATCTCGCTTGAAGAAAAATTTGAAACATTATTGTCACTATCTTTTTGGCACACCAAACCTCACCAAGATATTCTCTTTGATAAAACCGCATACTACTCGCAGGTAGTACTCTTTTACTGGAATGGCTTCTACCCACTTAGTAAAATAATCATGGCGCTTAATATGTGGGTGTGACCAAGTACTAGAGGGATTAAGTGTTCCAATGAAATCTAAACCCCATTGTTGAAAAGGCTCTTCAATCACAACTGGTTTAAGGGGAAAAGAAGCCAACTTGGGTCTACCCATGAAGGTCTGACAAGCTTCACATTTATCAACCCACTTTGATGCATCTCTGAACAAGGTAGGCCAGTAATATCCTACACGAAAAATATTATGAGCAGTGATAGTTGATGAGTAGTTCCCTCCACATGCTTGATTATGAAAATCTGAAAGTAACTTCTTCTATTGTTCTTTGTCCACACATTTTAGAAATCTTCCATCCAAGCCACGCTTAAATAAGGCATTTTCCCACAACACATATTGGGCTGATCTTAGCTTAACAACTCTCCTCTCTTTGGTAGTCAAATGAGAGGGACATTCTCCATATGTGAGAAAGTGTGTGATATCGGCATACCATTCATCAATTGAGCCAAGGAACAAAACGGTAGGAAGGTCAACTTTATCCTTGAATAACTCATGTCTAGCTCCCTCAGCGATGAGTTCACACATGCATTTTCCATAGACGAGCTTGGTTGGTCTGATATCAATGTCATATTCTTGAACTTTGGCCACCCAATTCCCTCTTTTGGATCCAAATTCTTGTTGTGTGAGAATGGACTTGATAGTCGTATCCGGTACAAATACTATGGAGTGAGAGTTAAGAATGTAAAAACGAAACTGCTTGACAAGCTTTAACCACTACGAAAGCGTGTTTCTCCATTATGGTGTATTTTAACTCATGATTTTTTAGAATGTAGCTCATAAATGCAATTGGGAGTTCATGATCATTAGAATCTTCTTGAGTCAAAACAACAACCAGGGTGTTATCTGTGGCATAGCAATAGATAATAAAATCTTTGCCGAAATCTGGACATGCTAAAACAGGAGTTTTAGCAATAGCCTTTTTAATACCTTCAAAGGCTTCTTTCCCTTCAGGAGACCAACCAAACGTCTGTTTTCCCTTCATCATTTGGGAGATATTCAAAGTTAGCTCTGTGAAATCAGGGATGAATCTTCTCAAAAAGTTAATCTTACCAAAGAAAGAGTGCACTCCCTTCTTGTTGGTTGGAAGGGGAATTTCTTTGGATAGCTTGAACTCGCTCAGGATCAATTTTTATACCATATTTGGAAACAACATGCCCCAATAATTTTCCCTCTGTGACACAAAAGATAGATTTCTTAGGATTTAAAGAGATCCCATGTTCTCTACATTTCAAAAGAACTATTTCTAGATGCTGAAAATGATCTGCCCTTGTTTTGGAAAATACAGTCAAGTCATCAAGGTATACGACAATACACTTCCCTTTCAAACTTCCAAAGGCCAAGTCCATAGCTCTTTGAAAAGTGGCACCGGCATTAATGAGCCCAAAAGGCATCCTTTTGTAGGCAAAGGTACCCCAAGGGGTAGTGAAGGCCGTTTTGTGTTGATCTGCGGTATTAACTTCTACCTGATTATACCCTGAGAAGCCATCAAGCATAGACAACATTTCAGATCCCGTCACAGCTTGCAAGACTTGATCCATCATGGGAAAAGGATAATTATCTTTTAAGGAAGCTTGATTTAGATTCTGAAGTCAACACAGATACGAATCTCACCATTTTTCTTTCTAACAGGCACAATATTGGCAATCCATGTTGAATGGTGGATAGGAAAAATGATTTTGGCCTTTAATAACTTTTGTATTTCCTGAAAGATGGTGTCGGCTATCTTAGGATTGTATTGCCTCTATTTCTGTCTAAAAGGCTTAATCCTAGGTTTGAGAGGGATGAAATGTTGCATCTCTTTTGGTTGAAAAGCTTTTAAATCCTCATAGGAATAAGCAAGAACATATTTATACTTCCTTAAAAGATTAATTACTTTCCTCTTTTCTTCTAGGTGTGCAACATTTTCCAATGTTCACGAGTTTAGGGTCAGTGGAACTCCCAATATTAATTTTATCATATTCAGCTAATTGTTGAGGTCCAGTAGAAGCTTTAAACCTCACATACCTATCATGTTTGTCAAACAATTCTTCTAAACTCACCAATCCCTTTGGAATCTTATTCCCTTTGAGTTTGATACATCCGTCTTGATCCATCTCTTCTTCATGGACATCTTCTTTATTGGAGGACACACTTTCACGAGGAAAATTGTCGCTTCCTTCAAAGTACAATTGTTCAAAGTTATCCTTGAGTTCTAAGAAAGAAAGCAGATGCTGATCATCATTGAAAACTTGCCAGTTACTTGCATTATCAGGTACACTGGGCCTATGGATCATCTCAATGGTAAAATTATCTTGAGAGAAGTCAGGATGAGGTATCAAGCAATGACCCCGAGACTGCTAGTGAATCAGCCCTAGTGTTCTCCTCCCTAGGCACTGCTTCGATGGAGAAAGCGTCAAGAAATTCAATAGAGTCCCAAACCTGATTCCTATAATGTTTCAATCTTCTATTTTTTACCTGGAAGAGGTTTCTAACTTGTTTGACAATTAGCTCTGCATCTCCATGAGCTAGAAGAATCTTCACACCTTTTTATTTTGCCACATGAAGCCCAATAATGAGAGCTTCATATTCTGTTGTATTATTAGTATTTTGAATTGTAACTTGAATGAAAATGATAGACCTTTCCCTCGGGAGACACCAATATTACACCAGCTCCATAACTAGCTGAGGAACAACTTCCATCAAACTCTAATATCCAAACACCATTAGAATCCTCAAGTGATCTTTTGGGGAGTTGGATTTCCTCCGAGACATAATCATATAGTTGCCATGCCCCATATCCTCATAAAGTATTTATGCTTTGGGATCATCTATTTTTTGTACAATATACTCAGATTGCTTCTCAGAGAAACAACTTCTTCATTTTCCCATTAACAGGTATGAGGGCATGTGACCAATCCATTTGAATTTCTCCACCCACATCCTTACAGAAGTTCCTACTTAGCAAGCATTCCATATGAAGGAGGAATATCTACTACTAGGATAGTAGCTAAAACTTTCTTCTCAAGCAAGGTAGAAAAAGCTACTTGTGCATCTTTAATTCTTCCAACCATGGGCACTTCTTTACTTTCCATGGAATAACAATACCCATAAGTGCATGTGAGAGTTAGGCCTAAGGCAAGGGAAAATTTGGCAGGCATTACATTGTCTGATGCCCCTGAGTCTATGACACAGTTACTAAGTCTATGACCAGGTATAAGGAGAGTTACATCGAATGGTTTGATCTTGACATTAGGTGAGGTGACAGTGGCTACCAGATTAGGTTGTGGTGTAGAATATGGAGTGGTTAAGAGACCTTTAGAGGTAGTTTTGGAATGGGAATTGACAAAGTGGATCATTTTAGCAAAAGCCTTGGGATGGGTTTGATAATACTCAACCTCTGAGATTTGAACCTTGGTCCTTTTCAGGTGATCAATGATATCAAAAGACCCAGAAGTGGATGAGCTATCCTCGCTTGGAACCTTGGGCTTATCAATCTTAGGAGTTGAAAAAGAAGTAACCTTAGTAGCAGAGTTGACAGGACTTACCTTGGGTGTGGACACAATGGGGATAGGAAATCCTCTTTTTGCAATTATAGGAATAGTCGTTGGATGTTCCTTGGATCTTTTGGCTAGCTGCATGACTTTCTCCTTTTTTTTTGTTTGCTCTCGAGTCATGACAGCATATGATTCGCTATTCATGTCCGCCACTACCTCGTCATAATCATCTTCTTCATCAATGCCTTCATAGTAGAAGAAATTTACTCGAGATCCCTCCAGTTCTTCTATTTCTTCATCAACCTCTTCAAAAATTCTTCCTAGTCTTCACTAACTTCTTCATCCTATGGCTCTTCAACTTCACAGTTACATTAATAGGACTTTAATAGGTGGTCCTTTAAGTGCTAATCTTGTCTGAGAAGTAGGCAAATGATTTTTGGGCTGAAAATTCCTCCTTGGAACATCCGCATAAGGGGCGTGCTGGGAAAATTGTTTCTTAATGGCGATGAGATCATTTGTAATTTTTTGTACTAATGGATCAGTATAAGGTCTAGGAGTGGAAGAGGAGGAAGAAGAAGACTTGGATCTAGAAGGGTCTCTCCTCAACTTTCCTGACATGATCAAATCATCTTCGACACTAACAACAAGAGTTTGATCTTGGCCAATGTCGCAAGATTAGCTCTTCTCAATTCATAACTAACTTCAGGCAATTGGGCATTCAGGAAGAATAATTTTTGAATTTGGTCTACTAGGTTGAGTGTCTGGTGGAATTTTATTAATCAACTTGTTGAATCGAGCCACAAATTCTCTCATGGGCTCTTGTGATTCTTTCTTTATTTGAGAAATTTGGGCCAGTAAAGCATGCACGTCTTCTGCTGGTTTGAAATGATTCTCAAACCTAGCTCTCATCATGTTCCAGCTAGTGATAGCTTCGGCCGGAAGGTGATAGAACCAATCAGCCGCATTATCTTGTAGAGTCTCAACAAAAAGCCTTACGGAGACGTCTTCATGTTCAACTCCCAGAACTCCACATGCAACTATGAAGGCTGTGATATGTTCATCAAGATGTACCTTGCCATCACCTTTGAACTTGGGAAAGTTCTTCCGGTTACCTCTGGGTAACTCATGCAAAGGCTGAGGAAGGGCGAGAGGCCCAACACGATGGCCCCAAGGCAATGGTATCGCCATTCTTGGAAAAATGGCTTGAAGGGGAACTGAAATGCCAAAGCAAGAATCAGAGCTCAGAGATTAGGACTGAGTTGCTCTGAAGGAATACCACCCGTAGGGTTCTATTTTTGACAGGAGGAGTGCTTGTTGAATGAGCTTTTCTATTTCTTCCTACTGAAGGGAAAGGAAACCCTGCTGTTCCAAAAGCTGAAACTGAGAATCTTCAATACCAAGGGCCCTTCTCCCTCGAGTAAAATGTGGAGTCGCAGATCAAGAATGATCGATAAATGGTTATGGAACTGGAAAATGAATCCCCAAAGAGAGTCGCCAAAAATTGTTGGTCGTCAAAAGAAAATCCTAATGAGAGCAACAAAGGGACAAGAATTCCCTCCTCTTTGAAGGGAGAGGTTCCCTTATTTAAAAGCAAGACTTATTTACAAATGTACAACGCATTACTTTGATGTGGAACTTGGATATCATGAAAGATTTGTGAAATGAAATAGATTATCAATCACAAAAGCATAGAAGAATGAAGACAAGGAAATGAGCAGAAAAGCATTTTCTAGAATTATAGCTGACAAAATAATTCCTTATGCATGCCAGAATACAATGAATTGGAATTGGACCATTTGTATTTGAATTACTAAGATGCAATTTGGAGGGACACATAGTTCCATAAATAACATTTACAAGAATACAAAGCTTCTTGGTATTATGTAGACAAATGATCTCATAATATTTAACAGATAGCTATAAAATAAAGGAATCATATGAACAAAGAAAGAATATCCTTTTGTATTGATTGCCGTATTATTTCTTACACTTTCAGAAATAAGCCAAGTTCCCCTCAAAAATGGTGAGGAGAGGCTATTATATAGTTTACAAATCAGTTACTCTTGGTAACCACATTTTCAAATAATGCTTAGTTAAAGGGTTGCTTAACGCAAAACCCCAACTAACTACAATAAATCCGAGATGAGGAAAGAAAGAAAGGAGAAAAGTTAGGAGAGAAAGACAAATGTTCAAGATTGAGAGGGGCCCACTGATTTGAGGATCCATTGTCTAAACCTTTTTAATGCCTCTGCTATGTCTCTGCCACGTGGAACTGATGTGTTGGCGGTGGACTGAGTCCAAAATCTGAGACATTTCTCCATCTCTTTGTTGAATTCGACGTGTGTATGATAATCCTTGCTTGCTTCTTCGATAGCAGACTAGAGAGAGCAGATTTCCTTCATCTTTTCTTTGGAGACAGAATCCTCTTTGAACAAGTTATCTTTGACAAAAGCTCTAAACTGAGCTTTGATTTCTTGTAAAGAGAGGGGCACACCAGAGGTCTCATCATGGAGATGGCAATGTATATCCTTGAAGGCAGATACAACCAAAGTCTTGAAGGCCTCACCCTTCTACCAGCTATTTCTCAATTCTCCCAAAGCTTCTTCCAGCACCTTGATTTTCCATTCCACACTGTATACCCATGATTTTGAAAATTATCTTTTGCATCATCAAAGACTTTTCTTTCCATTAAAATAATCTCATCAGCATGTCCCATAAGGCGAAGGTCTACTATATACACTGCTCCAGAGTTTGAGATCTTTATCTATATTTCTAATAGTGGAGGAGAGCTTCTGTTGTAGATTATTTACCTTCTCATTAAGTTTGAAGGCTTCATCAATGAAATTCAACCCTGCAATGAGCATATCATCCACCATGGCCTCCATAGCCCTTCCATAGATAGAATACTTGTGTATATTTTGATACTCTACACTTCATCTTGCCGAGAATCAGGTGGTGGAAGAGTAGTCAGTGGGGTAGGATTTAAAACTTTATCCTTGGATAGCAGTGACTTGATGAAACCTGTAAGAACCTGAGCCTGCTCCTCCAGCTGCTCTATGGTTTGTTGCCCTTTCTCCACTCTCCCAATGACCCTGGTGACTGTTTTAAAGATTTTGAATCTCACCTTCAGGGGTGGACTCTCCCATGGGAATCCTTGAGAGCTCTAGATCAGATGCTTGCAAATCATGCTCTAGCTTGTCTACTTTGGGCTTGGCTATCTCTAGGAATTGCTGGCCTTGAGCATTAGATACTATTCTAGAGGTGGTCTTGGCCTTTTTGGCAGGAGTAGGAGGGGTAGTACCCAACAGAGCTGCCACAACATCAAAGTTGGGTCCCGAGATCCGAGAAGAAGACTTTCTCTTCCTACTATCAACGAAATGTTGCACCCATGCAAAAAGAGGAGGAGGAAGAAGAAGGTGGGGAAAGAGGACCAAGAGAAAGAGAACTCATGGCACTCAGAGTGTGCACTATTGTTGCTTCTAGTTGGGATATGAGTGGGATGCTCGGGGCTTCTGGTACAGAGGAGTCAATGGCGCTTGGAAGCTCAGTGCTTTGGACTTCTTTGTCTTTATCCATTGGGGCTTCTGGAGCACTTATGGAGGCTGGCACTTCACTCTCTTCACTTTCACTGAGAACAATAATGTTCTCTGGACCTGAGGGCAATTCTGAATGCTTCATCATGGGATCTTCTTCAACAGGCTCCTTTTTGACCTCCTTGATTTTCTTCTGATATACTTGAGTGGATGAGGAAGGAGTGGAGGATGTAGGACCTTTAGTTGAGGAGGTAGGAGGAGTCTGCACAGGTGCTTCCGAACTGGGTGTCAATGCTTCCTTCCTTGGTGTTGAAGTATCCTTGGAGGAGGACTCACCTGAATGCCTTCTAAGCTCATGAGACTTTCCTATCAAACCAGATCTTGGTTCTTACTAAGACAGGGGCTAAGATTTCAGCCAGATCATCTTTCTCCTTTTTGAACCAATCCAAATCCTCCAAGGGAGTGTGTTTGATCAAGGTGTCATACTCATATGAAAATAGATCAGAATTATCATCCTGAAGCCCTTCCGGAACTTGATACAAATTAAGCTCCTGAATCAGTTGAAGAGAAAACCTGCCGTAATGTCTCCTTCTTGCCTCAAAATCATCAGCATAGTCAGCCCAATAGTCTTCTGTGTCTGCCCTATGATAGTAATTGATTTTGATGTTTTGTTCAATAAATTTCTTCAAGTCAAAACAAGTTCTTGGCTTGAAGAAATGGACAGTGATGGGAGCTAGGGCTCTTTCTATGTTTTGTGCATCTAGAGCCGTCTTACAGGTGTAGTTTCCCAAAGATATGGGGAAGTGTAGGCCAGTAATTTTCTTATCCCTGCAGTTCGTGTAAATTTTCCAGTTGCCTACATATCTCGATGAAGGCCATTTTATCATTGCAGAACATAGGAAGCTTGAGAGGAGTGCTCTCATAGCCTACAAGCCTTATATAGGAGAATTTTCTAAACTGGATGAAGTAGGCACCGTAGTGCGATATTAGATTCATAGCTTCATCAGAAAATCTCCTCACCATGTCACTCTCCAGAATCTTGACAATTTACATGGTGAAAGCATAATTCACCCTTTTTAAGTTACGATTGCTAGTGTCCAAGGTGAATTGAGGGCAGTAGGCATACACAAGGTCACCCTTATGAGCATCAATGTATGTGAATCCAAACCATTGCCTTGATGCTGCTAGGGTATACATCAAGTATGAAGTCATATAGAACTTCTTGGTTTGTTGTACATTGGACAATTGCTCTGCTAAGTTCATGCTGATGATTTACCTTGATGATATTCTAAATTCCTTCACACACCATGTTGATAAGGGGGCACATCCAGAAATGGAACTCATTGGTAGAGGGTAAGCCCATGACCCGAGCTAGTAGGATTATAAAATCTGACAGCTCCTCATTGAAATTGGCATGAAACAGAACCTTGGATAGACGGGATGCCCCCTTTTTAGGGTTTTTAAGCCAAGACTTTGCCACCCTCGCCTTGTATTTCTCACTGTCCTGGTTGAAGAGGGCTTGAGCCTGATTCTAAGAGATTACTATAGAATTATCCATCTCAGGAATCCTTAGGGTAGTGCTAATGGCGGAAGCATCAAGCTTGGTGATGAGCTCTCCATGCACATTTGTTAGTTCGCTTGAGTCGGGATTGAAATGAGCACCATAGGCGAGGACCGTATCTACACATTGCACTAAGATTGGGAAACCAATGGAATGCCAAGCCACTATCGTGAATCATTTGTGCCATAGGAGAGGGGTTCGAGTCTGTCATCCTAGTCCAGAAATCCCCAAAGTCAAGGTGGCGAACTTCACTGTCCCCGATATCGGGAACGCAGACTCAAGCGGTGAAACTTGCTCCTGACCTTGAAATTTAATCTTCATGTTGATAGCGGCTTGAGAAACAAGGTCACAGTTTGGACTCTCGATGAAATTGCAAAGGAAATGGGTGCGTGTGCACAAAAATTTTGATCGCGAGGGTATGAGCAATATTTAACAATAAGAAAGCGGTGTGTAAAAATGCGTAGGAGGGCAGTTTATTAAATAACCATTTTAGGAGAGAGAAAGATAATAAATGCACATTAAATACACATCTACCAACTTGAAAAGCAATATATTTGGGAAGAGTGGGAAAAATTAGCCCAGATGGTCTTTGGTTCATTTGGGACACACGGGACGTGAAAGCGCGATTCGGCCGATACGAGTGATGCGGAAAAGGATGCACAAATGCTTTCGAGACATGAGGGACGAAAGTACATGGAGTACGTGATTCGGCCGATACGCAGCGAAAGGTGAACATTGAGCCTAGGTGAACTTGTGTTACTTGGGACAAAAATTTCCGACGGGCCCAAAAGAAACGGACTTCGGGTAAAGCGGTCGATCGGCGAATAGGGAGCCCGAATGAACTTGGGACATCTGGGACAAAAATGTCCGATAGACCCGCAAATCACACAAAATGACCAAAAAACGTAGATTCTTTCCAACTTTTTGACTTTTTCCCTTACCAAAACAACAGAAAAATGATTAACCTCAAAATTATGATCTTGAACTTCTCAAAAGAGGGGGAAAATTTTGAGAGGACAACATTGTAGATGAATTTGTGTTGGGGTTTTTTTATGAGGTGGAGCGGATGAGAGATCATATGAAGATGATGATTGTTGATTATTGGTATCATGTGAGGAGACTACATTGAGGTCAAATGTGATGATAGGAGTTGTGACATGACATGGGATGTTTTGATTCATTGGAGGTGGGATAGGGATGTACTTGTTAGATGACAGGATCATGGTTAGGATCAATAAGTCGGGAGAACTAATATGTGTTAGAGATAGGGGTCTTGGTTTAGGTGAAGACTGAAGAATAACCGCACATGAAGCTAGATAAGTGTTGAGGGAAATGAGATTTGTATCAATATCTCACCAAAGACCTGGATCCACACTATCAAGGAAAGGAAAACTAGATGGATCGAGGATTTTAGATGAGGTAGATTGATTGCTAGGGGAATGTGGGGGTTCTTGATTGTTTATTCGAGGTGATAGAGATGCTCGGTGTTGGTCAATTAAATGCGTAGCGTTGTCAATTTGGGTTTGGATATTTTCTATAGATGTTGGAATTTTTCCATGTTTTATGGGTTTTGTTGATGGGATTGTTGTCATGTTAATACCATGAAAGAAACAATCAATGGAATGAAATCTAAATCTATAGAGTTGATCATATTCAAGAAAACAAGTCACAATAAAGAGGGTTTTCATTTTGATTAGCTTTACGAAAAGGTGAACTATGAAGAAGCATTAACGGGGTCCTACAAAATGGAATTCTATGGTTTTTTAGGTGATGTTAAAGGTTGGAGTCCTTGATATACCCTAAGATATGTGAGGCCCAAATTTGTGTTGGTGTTGGTACGGGGCGTGGTATTGGGGCCTAGCCCCTCACTTCACGGTCCCCCGCAACAATAAGTAAGTCAAGTGATTAGCTAATATCGCCCACAAATTATTTAAACTCGACTAGAACACCAAGTCGATTATCCCCTTGGCGATGAAATCTAATTGGGTCCACTTGTGTAGAAGAGTTGTGATGCAAGTTATGTTTAATGTGATTTAGTTGTGTGCGAGGGAAGTTAAGTGAATGCAGTTTATTAAGTTCCTAATTAGACTATATGATCAAGAAAATATGAAGAAAATCCCAAACATAAATGTTAATTCGATGAGGAAAACAAAAAATGCGATGCTTAGAAAATTAAAAGAGATGAAGAAGACTCCAAAGTAATCACCTTTTTTTTGTAATTTTTGTAATTTTTTTACCGTTATTACAAGGCAAAAAGCAAGTGCTTGAGAGACAGAAACCTGCAATGGTTAGAAGAAGACAAAAAAAAAAGAAAATATAATGGTAAAGGTAGAATGGATGAGTAATTAGAAATGATCTACAAAGATTGTCATTGATTCGAAGGAATCGTAGGCAATTCACCAAAATTGTTGGCGATTTGATTTGGATCGTTAACGATTATAAGAGCGAAGACATAACTATGAATATAAGTTAATTTTTTTAATAAAAAGAAAGGGGACAATGGTCCCACTAGGCGTGCTAAAATGTACCATATATTTTTTTATTTCCTATTCTAAATTAATAAAATGGATAACAAAACTAAAATGACCTCGAAAGATGGTACCGATACTCATGAGGAATGATGTTGATATCTTGATTGATGATTGGATGTCACAATGAATAAGTCATCCTTTTTATTTCGATGACAAAGAAACTTGCGATCAAAGAAAAATAAACAGAAATATTAGATAAGATGGGTAGACGAGCTGCTCGGCAAAGTCTGATTCCAAGAATCCAAAGGGACTTACCTAGAGGATGTCAACTCGTTTTTAAAATTTAAGATAATTGATGATAAATATAAAATGATAGATTATGATAATGATAAATAATGATAGATATGGAGCTAGAAGTCAAGGTTGAAAGGACATTTCTTCTCTGCTTCATAGGTGGCCCAGGATAATGTGGCAGATATTTGAATGGATTTGAAATAATCGTATCAATATATCATTTTTTCTTGTTGGATCTCATGGAGGAACTTGAACTAGTCTTCAATATCTTTAATGTCTATTACGAATCGGATGGCACACAATGTGAGGTCATGAAGGATGTTGAATTATTCCCAAAAGAAAGGTTTCTGAACAATTGGGAGGTCGTAGATGCTCATAGTAGGGCATGATTAGCTTGGAACAATCATCTAAAACAAAGACATGATTTCAAAATACAATTCAAATCTAGATATATTGATAAAAATTGATAGATTGATTAAAAAAATGTTGAAAAACATGGATCGTAGGTGATTCAAAGGAATCATAGGTGATTGAAAGGAATCATAGGTGATTAGGCATAATCATGGGTGATTTAAAGGAATCGTTGATGATTATTGTGAAAATGATAGATTTCTCTAAGAATGATAAGTTGATTTAGACATAGGTTCAAATGATTAATTTTGTAAATATTAAGGTGATAAAGGTAATGAAAAAGTGAAAAAGTAGTACCTTTGGTGTGTTGATGGGAATCTAAACACCTATAGGTGGGGATTTAGGTTTGATATGGTAGACTATTGACTGTTGTTGTTCGTTGATTGCTTGGGAGGAATGTTGGAGACAAGGCTGCGAGAGATTAATGTGTTGTATACTCTTTGGAGAGGCTCTTGAAGGTGTTTTTGGCTTGGATATCAATGGAGTGAGCATTGTTTCTTGGTTGAAAAAAAAATGCAAGGTCATCTAAGAGAATTTTGAAGATCCATGAAACAAGAGTTGAAAATCTTATTTATAATCGCTAGCGATTTGTTAGAATCATCGACGATCTAAGAATTATCGTGAAAATGTTTAGAAGTGGTTGAAACCTCCTCCTAAATGGAATTTTTGGGTATGGGGACGAGGTAAAATGGTTGGGAAGATGTTTTAGTGAGTTGGGGAGGTTAGGAGGTTGGGATAAAATGGGTTAGGGATGGTTAGGTGGTTTTTAAGAGGTTAATGTAATTTTAGGTGAATAAAATGTGATTTATAAAGGGGTAGCAATTGATTTTACGGGGTAGGGAGATGTCTTACAAATGTGTTTTAATGTTATGTTTTAATAAAATAGTGTGTGTGCGAGGAAGAAGGTGGGTGACGAAAAACCCGATTCTATAGAGTAAATATATTTATATCAATATCGATTCCGTATAGGAAATTCGTATATTGAGAACACATACAAAAATACCGATCCCATGTTCAAATAACTTCATAGATGATTGAATGACCTTGAATGGATATCTATTGTGCTCATTTTTTTGTCTTTTGTAATTTATGAAGAAACTATACAACGTGGAATTTTTTTGAATTATGATGGTGATGGATGCCAAATTTAACACGAGTTATTACATGTGGAATTGATTTATTTTTCCATATTTGGATAAAGTGAAAATAAGAAATCTATTGACATGATCCTAACCGACCTATTAAGGATTTCAAGTTTCCAAATATCACAACCATATAATAATATTAAACTAATACTAAAATATGGAAGATATATAATTTTTCTTTGGTATACATAAACTAAATTTGGAAACATTACTTCTCAAATGTACAAAGAGAAACATATCTTTTGCACAATCTCTCTTTTTGTAGATGATTTAGTATAAATTTAATTAAATCTAATTTCAGAGTAACTTTTGTAAATAATGATATATATGCGATAAAATTACAATAAGATACAAGTAATATACATTCAAAGCTATGAGACTGTAAGTAAGTGAAAGAAAAGAGGTTATTTAGTTGATTCTAAGTGATGTGGAAATGATGGAAACTATCGAATGTTGGCTTTGGCTGGAAATGATGTCATTGTGGATTACAGAGAGTTTTGAGATTCTAGAATGTGTTGGATAGAAGCTCCCAAAAGAGGATAGGAGCACCAGGGCATTGGCGTCTATTTTGGGTGTTAGTGTCTATATAAATATTCAGGATCTTAACTTTTACCTGGGTATTAAGGTTCTTGCTTTATGATATTATTTTTTTCATTTTGACCTCACTAGTATGGTTCGATTGTACCTATAACTTTGTGAATAAAACCTAGCTACCTGCACAAGCTCACATTAGGTATGAATAAAATATGTAATATATGAAGTCCGATTAACCCTAATAGTCACCCGATGAGTGAACTTAATCTTGAGCATTGCACTACATTTCAGAATCCATGCATTTCTTTGTGTTTGTGTTTAAAATAGTGTCCTTAGGTTTTCTCTTGCACCAATGATGCCAAGATAACAAGATATAATCAAATTTGATGCAAATGTGTGGTATGGAATTCAACACTTCCCCTTTTTTACGCAGTGTATGTAACCCCTTTGATAATAGTGGCAATATGTAGATGTGATAGCCCTCTTAAATTTCCAACAATAATAATAGTGTGTGTGTGTGTGTGTGTGTGTGTGTGTGTGTGTGTGTGTGTGTGTGTGTGTGTGTGTGTGTGTGTGTGTGTTTGTGTGTGTAAGAAAATAAATAAGGTTGACCAAAAATGATAAAATGTGTAAAAATAATAAGGAGGACAGAAATGCCGAGAAGGGACACAAGTTCTGGCGGTAGTTTCCAGAGTGGGCACTAGTGTCTTGAGACCACAAACAATTGATGTGAAAAACAAACAAATAGAGATCCTGTGACTGACCAAAAGTGAATGTAGAACCGAGAGACGTAAAATAGAGTCACAACAGAAATCAAGCAAAGAACATATAAGTAAAGAGAATTATCACTAATGTGTACTTTTATTACTTAAGATTCATGCATATAACAACATACCGATGGCATAGTAAAGTGGTGATATATGCATAATTTTATGTCTACATTTTCTCCCCTTTATGTTATTTGAATGAAATTCAAGTAGTGTAAAGGAAGTAAGAAACATACTGTATAGGGTCTGAAGAAGCCATGTTGTAGAGTGCACATAGAACATAGAAACTGTAGTGTGGCAAACCATGGATCAACGTTTTGACCCATGTGGCATAAGTGGAGATAGAAAATTATTGTAAGGAGAAACTTGGAGAAATAGTTGTGATGATATTGGAGATTTTGAATTGTTTTCAAAGGTGATAGAAGAGGTAGGGAGTGATCAATTCCTAACCTGATTTGTTGATAATTGAAGGATTTGGGTGCCCTACTACCAGGGAAGAGTGTTGGGGTCATAGGTATATTTTTATCTCCTTATTTGATGCTTCCCAAAAGGTACAACTGTTGTAGATGGATCTACAAACCGAATGGTTACTGTTTAGTCACGATTGCAACTTTTTTCCTATTAAAGAACCCACATAGGAGTAGCATAGGAAAGGAAATGACATCTCATTTCCCCCACTCCTATAAGTAACGAGTGTTTTGATTTGAATAGTATTATATGGCTCCCAAGTTAGGTCATCTGGAAGTGATGGTGGTATAATACGGCTCTGAGCTAGGTCATATGGAAGTGATGGTGGTATAATGCGGCTCCCAAGTTAGGTCATATGTAAGCAATAATAACTATGATTATTGTATTAGTTGATTGATTTGAGTGATATAAATTTATTTTATAAGATTTATTTAGAAAATTACTCACGAGAGAGGTTTTCTTTGCCCTCGGGTTATGTCATTTGGGGGAAATAGAATTGAAATAACTAAAAACTATTTACTATTGTATAGACTAGATGTATCTGTGTTTGAATGAGATCAAAGAGAATGTGATAGTAATGTATTAGGATTGTCTATTTCTTGCTTTGTATCCTAAGAGAGATTATGAGATAATCCTAATTATATAACCCCTTCCGGTGAAAGGGTGAGGTGTGGAAAAATGGGAACGAAGATGAAAGCAAGGTTGTGAAAGGTGGTAATAGTAACCGAGAGATAGTCTAGGAGAGGTAGCAGTATTGAAAAAGTATGTGTAGGTATTGATTAGTACATGTTATGGATTTGAAAATGGAATGGTTAGAATTAAATATTACGGTGCTAGGTGAGATTATGATCCGGATGGTGCAAATGAGGAGGAAAATGGAGTAACGAGGCTCAAGATGTGAGTGAATCGTGTGCCTATATTAGTTGTAGGAATGGTACCAAATAAAACCTATGGTAGAAAGGGAAATTTTGAATTTACTATATATATTAATATGAAATAGGTGAATAGTAACTTTATTTGAACTAAGAGTGATTGAAATTTGAGTTCCAAGTCATGAGGATTCCACACATTAGAGAGGTTTGTCGAGCCACGACGAGATTTGAGAGTGTGATGATGGTTGTGGATATACATACGATTTGGGGACATGGTATGTATGACCAAATTTGGAATTTTTTGTCAAATATGTTTGTTTTTATAAATTTTAGTAAATTTTGAAATTTTGTATGATTTGGTATTTCGACTAGGATGGAAACAAATAGGGCATTTTTGTCCTTTAGGACACTAGCGCTTAATTCTTGGCACTAGTAAGTAACTGCTACTCTGGCGCTAATGTACATTTCATGTGCACTAGTGTCCAATGGATGATTTTACTATTGTTTGAGAAATGAAGTTGATTGTGATATTGTTAGCATGGATTTTTGATAATAGGTTTGTGTTAATACTACATTTTGTTTGTGTGTTTTTGTTGTGCGAGAGAGATATACACTCTAGGGAGTTCCTGTTAGATGCCATTTGAGTACATTGCTTGGTTTGGGGTTGACTGATGATGAGTGGGATATATTGGACCATGTCAGCTTGTGACACATTACTAGATTGGGAGATACCCCATAATATGTCATTGTTGACAACTTCATGAGAGAAATGGTGTGCGAGATACATGTACATTTTGGTTGTTGATAGGAGAGAGGATGGTGAAACTAGAGGATGTATATAGGATATTGTGGTATCTGATGTCGAAGAGATGGTATATATTATGATAGTATTGGATGCATGTGGTAAGTTGAGGGAAACACAATGGTAATTTATAGGATCTCTAGTGCATGCAGAGACATATATCGTTTGAGTTCACGAGCTCCGTGATTGTCGATAGTGATAGTGAGGATGTATTGAGGCATGCGTGCTTGCTCCCTAGTGATTTTATTTTTTAACCATGATTTTGGATGATACACACACACACACACACTTGTGTGTTGATGTCAATGTTCATTGTATACTATGCGATGATTGGGATTTACACTTGGTAGTGATTAAATATGATTTTTAGTATTGCTAATTATTGAAATTTGTTACGAAGTGGAAATAATTTATATTGAATAGGAATTGTATTTTAATAACAATTAATAGTATTACATATGATAATTAGAGATGTATATATGTTATGTAATGTGGCAATGAGTAACAAATAGAGGTGATGAGATAATTGTATAGGAATGTTTGAGGATAAAAAATGATGCAATGATACTAGTATGATAGCGAAATGTGTAACTGAAATAGGTAGTCGAATGTGATGAGTTTGTAGGGGAAAAAGGATGATTTCCCCCTAGTTTGAGAGTGAGGTTCATTTAAGTAACAATCACCTCAAAGGTCATGTATGAACCTTGATAACACGAGTGTGTCCTCAAGTAATGAGATGGAAATGTAGATCATCTAACATAAGTGAATAGGCTTGAGATGCATAGTAGGAGCATGTGGAACAACAAAAACAATGTGTCTATAGGTTCGAATTGGATATCGAGAAGATGTTCATAAAATGGGAGGTGTGATGGTAGGAAGTGAATAAGTGGGATGCTTAGGTTGAAAATGTGATATAGTAGCGATGTGGGTAGGGTGAGAGGATGTGGAAAAAGTTAGGATATATGGAAGATAATAACCTTAGGAGAGGGTGAATGACACAAGCTAATAGTGGCAAAGATGTGCTTATGTGGAATAGGAGAAAGAGAGTTCTCACGAGAGCATGAGTGAAGGAAATGACACCCTTATCTTCTAATTTTTTTATTCTATCATAGAGGGCATAATAGTCATTGTCACGGTGGCCATTGATGCGGTGAAAATTACAAAAGGGGTAGTCATGATGACGGTGTAACCTATGAGAGGGATGATACTGGTTATATGGTAAACAATTAGTTCTCTTATCAAGTAACGTATGAAAGACTTCATGTGGTTTAAAAACATTTGAGAAGTATAATGGATCACAAGTGGGAGGCGGGGAAGACATAGGTGAATGCCGATGCGGTGGTGGAGAAGAAGGATGCTTATGCGAGAGGAGGAGGGGTCAATAGATGGGAGAGGAGAAGACTTAGTAGGCAAGGGAGGAGTAGAAGAAGTAGAAGGAGGTGTTATAACATGATCAATTAAGTATTTTTCTAAATCAATAACCTTATAGAAAATAAGAGTAAATGAATCACATGTATCATATAATAACTTTTCTTTTAATGGAGGAATTAAGCCATGAAAAAAGATAAATTACATTTCTAGATCAATAGGTTGAAATAGTAAATGATGCATGCAAGAATTAAAGTGTAAAATGTAATCTAAGATCGGTTCTTTTTTTCCTTGATGCAAAGAAGGAAAGTATTCATATGTAACTTTAGGCCCATTATTATAAATAAAACATCTATGAAAAACATCCTCCATATCATAATAAGTACTAATAGATCCATCAGGTAAGTGAGTGTACCATTAGAGAGCGATATCAACAAGGCTATGACGAAAAGCTTTTAGTAACAATCTATCATTGGAATATGAATCCATGGCTAATTAGAAAGATTTTAGATGCAAATAGGGATTACTCGTGCCATCAAAACATGAGAAATTAGGCATAATGAACCCTTCAGGAAAATGGAATTGTGAATATTCTTTGGAATGGGGTTGCTTTAGGAAGGGTGTTATGGTCAATAGAGGCATAATAAAATTTTCTTTCTAAGGTAAGTGAGAGGGCGCGACCCTTTTTGCAAATAACCTACAACATGCATGAGGGATATGATGTCATGTGAAGGAATGGTTTGGGAAGTGAGAGGCACATTGAGGGGTTAAATCTTTCCATTATGAGTGATCATGGGAGCTTGCGAAAGGGGAGGAGATGTGAGAGGAGGATATGAATGTGGAATCTCTAAGAATTTACTAGGTGTAGGATCATGAGACATAGTAAGAGGTGCACTAGGAGTAGCATTGGTGTCAACATATCCATCATTAGAAATAAATTCATAAGTAGAAGAAAGAGGAGGTGTAGATTCAAACTCAACAATCTTAATGGAAGAAACATTAGGTTCAATATCATTATCAGAATCAAAGTCACTATAATCCATATTGCCACAAACAATAAGTTCATTAAAATCATAATCAACGTCACAAAGAATCTAAAGTAGTTTGAGCATTAGATGTAACATGGAAAGAATTAGAAACATCATCATTAATTTGTACATTATCATTATCATAATCAGAGTCATTATCATCCATATTTTCACAAGAAATAACCTCATCATGCAAAGAATCTATATTAATGCTAGCATTTTCCATAGTACAAGGAGAAGAGGATGGAACATCATTCGTGGCTATGGTAGATGAGGGAGAATATTCATCAAGGTTTTGGACAGGGGAAACTATGTAAAAATTGGGGATTTGGAAACAAGTAGGAAGAGATGCTTGGAAGGAAAGGAGTTGTTGGAGGACTTTTGGATCATATTGAGGATTTTACATGAGGTCATGAAATTTAGATTCTTTAGAGGTGTTGGAAAAAATTGGTTGCATGTTCATATAGGTCATAGGGTGATCTTGGGGATGGGTACCTTTTATTATCCATAAGGGATTTGGATCCTAGGGAAAGGAGTTTGAGTAAGGAGTGGGTTCACCAAATGATTTAATATAAACTGAATTAAATCTAATTTCAGAGTAACTTCTATAACTAATGATATTAAAGCAATAAATTACAATAAGATATAAGTAATCTACATTAAAATATATGAGACCATAAGTAAGTGAAATACAATAGGTGACTTATCTAATTCAAAGTGATATGGAAATGATGTCAATTATTAGAATGATGGATCTAGATAGAAATTATATGAAAATGGTTTGTAGAGAGTTTTGAGATTCGGATGTTGGATAGAAGTGCCCACATGAGGATAGAAGTGCTCGGGTGTTGGCATCCATTCTCTGGGCACTAGTGTCTCTATAAATATTTAGGATCTTCTTTTCTAGGTTTGATGGTCCTCGATCTAATATTTGTTTTTTCACTCCGAACTCGCTAGTAGGGTTCTCGATTATACCTATAACCTAAAAAAACCCTAACTACCTACATAATCTCACAAACACATTAGTTATGAATAAAATATGCAATATGTGAAGTTGAGGTGACCCCGGAGGTCACCCGATGAGTGAACTTAGTACCGATCATTGCACTACATTTCAGACTCCATGTAGTTCTTTGTGCTTGTGTGTGAAATAGTGTCCTTAGGTTTTTCCTCGCGCTAATGATGCCAAGATAACAGGATATACCTAGCTTTGATACAAATGTGTGGAATGGAATTTAGCACTTCCCCTTCCTATGTAGTGTATGAAGCCGAAAATGTAACCCCTTTGATAATTTAGTTGTAGTAAGTAAAAGTGATAGACTTCTTGAATTGTTAACCAAAATAATAGGGAGTATGTTGTGTGTGTGTGTGTGTGTGTGTGTGTGTATGCATCTCTTGCTTGAATTTCAACATTAGTGGCACAAAAGACTGGCTATGAATGCGGGATAATGATAAGAAAAGAAATAAGGTCGACCAAAAATGATAAAATGTGTAAAAATAATAATAAGGATATGAGCACCCAAAAGGGACACATGTTCCTGAGCACTAGTGTCCAAAGTCGACAAACAACTAATGTGATAAAACTGAAACACAGGATCCTTATGACTGACGACGTAAGTGAATGCAAAATGAGAGATGTAGAAGAGAGTCATAATAAAAATCATCCAAAGAATGTACAATGACAATGGAAATTGTCACCAATGTGTACTTTTATTACTTAATATTCATGCATATAACAACATACCGATGACATGGTAAAGTGGTGATATGTGCATAATTTTGTGTCTACTCTGAGTAGACACCTAAATTTGTTCATTTGGAATTTGGACATGTTATTTTTGGCTTATATTATATATGAGTTGTGCACATAAACCAAGCTTAAAATCAGTATCATATCATATCCAAAGGTTTACAATGAGTCAAACATCTCAGTTTAATGAGGAATTTTCTAGAGAAACACTTATATTTTTCATAATCACCTTATGCCTCTCGTTTCTACAACATGATTAAATTATGTTATGGAAAGTGCACAATAATAAGAAGGTTGCAAGGGTTTGGAACATGATATTATTTTGATATAATTAATTTATAATTAACCATTAATAATAAATATAATGCATAATACTTGCAACAATTGATAAATGATAAATGATAAACTGATTACATAATAGGGGTTGAAGACTTAGATGTACATGTTAGAATAGAAAAGATATAGATGTGTAGATAGGTGGAAAAGATAAATAAAAATTAGTAGATGCTCTTATGTCAATTCTAAAATGGAAAAATGAGTAGGGCAAGACCATAGGAAATATTTACGGTCCATACAGGGTGTACGGTCATGGACCATTTGATAGTTGATCTTTAAAATTTCATGTGTGCTTCAATTTCCTAGAATTTCCCTTCTCTATATATCGATCTTGTTAAAAAAACTTAAGATGAATTGTAATTACCTAGAAGAAAGTGGAAACCATAAGACCTATAATACCATTCATCAAATAATTAACAAACTAAAATAAGAAATCTGTTGTGTGGTGAAATTGGAATACCCTTGGTGGTTGACCCACCCAAACCAATTCAAGATATTCAATACATTCCCTCATGTGGGATTAAGCCTCAAGTAGTTTTGTTATGTGTTTGTGCAAGTGTGAGTTCAATCTAAGACAACCCTCCTATGGATTCCATTATATCTCATGAAAACCAAATAGTGGGATAATTTATAGTATAGAATACACCCAATGTGGTAGTAGTATGATGTGGTGAGCTTACATTTGTGTGGCCTAACTCTTTGTTCCTTAAATCTATTTAAAAATACGTGGAGTGAATTTTATTCTGCTAAAACATGTCTCTATCACCTTTACATTGGAAATGGACTAAGCTAGACCGGTTGGCCTAGTTGATTGATTCATGCCTATAGTAAGGGGTTCTCAAAAAAAATTGGATTAAAGGTAAAAGAGGGTTAAGGGTTCCCTTCACTCGTACATAGTCAAAACCTACTTAATGAGAAAGTTTCGTTACAATACATAAGCCATTGGGAAAATATATATCTAGAAACGATACCAAACAACATAGAAAAGAACAAACTAACAATAAAATAATAGTAAACTAACAACATCCATAAACAAGGAAATATAATAACACAAAAAAATGCCAACAACTAAGGCACCCACATTCATTTAGGCTCTTCATTCTTCTCAATATCTTCCAAGAGGACTCTCCACTCTTTAGCAAGATTGTTGATGGAGGCACTAAGAATTTCAAGATTAGACTCGGTCAAACCATGTTTCCTTTTTCTTTAAAGCCTTCTCATTATCGAGTTCTCTTTGTGCACTAATTAGTTGGACCACTAGATGAAGGTGTTGAATAGTTGATTTATTGTGAATCATACTTCAATTAGTCACACATTTAAGTAGATATTTCAATCAATCCAATTCTTTTTCATGATTAAAGCCATATTATCCACTTTCACTCTCATAGTGTGTCGGTCTTTTAGGATAAACTGAAAGCATACTTTTTTAGGTTAGTTTCAGCCCCGAGAAGCTCCAAGCTCTCCTTTTCCTTAACCAGACTCCCTATGAGAACATTTCCCCGCACATTCCCTTTATCAGCCAAAACAAGGTTAACAACCCCCTTTTGTTCTTTCATCTTATGAATACCAAGCATAACTTCATTGGAATCCTTAGGCCAATCGTCCAACTCATTTCATGAAGTATTCTCACTCAATTTATCCTCTTCCGAGATTCAACCTCCTTCTCTCTCTCTCTCTCGATACACCCAAAACATCAACAAGCGGACCTAGATACTTAAAATATTTGGTAATGTTAGTGGAACCCATCTATACCATAGCCATGATTAATTCATGGTGAAGGGGAACCAAGATTTTAACCTTTTGAAATTGTTCCATGGTGGCACATAGTGACCAAAGCATGAAAAAGGGAAAACTATAACTATGCCCATGACAAAATAAATTAAGCATTGGGAGATGGTATGCAAAAATTATTGTGTGTCTTCCTTCCAGGGTTATATATTGTATGTTATTTAGATCTCGCCTCATTGAAGGGTTTGGGAATAGAATACCTAAGATAACCAACGAAATGAGGGGTAATTTTTTCTTTAGCTTTTAAAAATAACTTCATCTCCATGATGTAATATTTTTTTGGTTTGAACAACTCCCTTCCTTCCTTTTTCATATCCATAAGATCCATGCAATGGTATCGATTGTTATATGAAATTTCACCCCTAATAAGCCACAGATCCCCAGTCCATATTTTTGAATTCTTCCACGCATTTCCAAAATCCTTGATGAGTTCTTCATTGAATACTTTGAAATTTTTAAAAAGACAACCATACTCTTCTTCTCAAAAAAGTCACACACGGGATTTATTCTTGATATCACTTGGTTGAGTGTGAACCAAATCTTCCCATCTCGGAATCCAAGTGGGTGAAATCCTCAAACAATAAGATTTCCAAAAAGTTCCACACTCGATACCCTCTCTCCTTTAAAAAATAGAGCACTTTAATCCATGCATGTATAGTAAAATCCCACCTCCATAAACCCTCATAAACATGATTACACTTATTGGAGGTAACGTTAGCCACATCATGATTTTACACTTGATTGAGATCATCCCTAACTCTATCATCATTCCTGTTAATAAACTTCCAATACTTATGGTGATTAACAAAAACATACTTATTCATAATTCCATTGCAAATGAATAACCCCTTTACCCTAAGCCTTGAAAAAATTGGTACCCTTGTTTGAATCATTGACATCCTTGGTTAATTGGGCCTTCATGGGGGCTTCTAAATCTGCATAATTCGTTATGAATTTCAATCCATCCTCATGTACCCATTTATTGGAAAAAATGGCAGCCATACCATTAGCTTCCCTATAAACATGTTTAAAATTTATGTTTTCAAATCCCCTAGCCATCCTTATTATACCTTCAATAGAATCCATAATTGACATGGATGTAGCACTAACATTAAGGATGTTGTTTATTATATTCAAGGAGTCACCTTCAAATTCCATGTTTTTGAAATTTCTTTCCATAAAGCGATAATGATACCCGAACACACCACATGATTGGATTGAATACCAAGATTACGTGAGAAAACCAAGACCGATGTCCCATTATGATTATGAATACACCTCCTATTTTGTATTTACCTAGATTCCCTTTTGATGCACGTTTATAATTAAACTATATTCAACCACATCTTGGTTTCTCCCATCCAATCAACTTGGGATTAGGGGTAGGTGGTAATTTGAGACCACTAGTCATACCCCAATTCTTTGAAACTTTTCTTTCAACCTCAATTAATACTTTTTTCTTATTTTAGATAATGTAAAAATTAGCAATAATCGTATTGCTACATCTAGTGACAACTCTTTTCTCTTGTTCCCTCTTCCCTTTGAAGATCCTTCCATTTCTTTCCTTCCATATTTCCCATCATAAGTGTAATAAGGAAAAGATCCATAAATACTTCAGCCATTGGCTTATAAAGGGAAAACTCCATTGATTCGCATCATCTTTAAGGAGGAGGAAAGATCCATTTTATTTCAAAGAGAGATAATAATGTGTTCCTAACTTTTACCAATAATGATTTCTGAGGGGGTTCTCATAGAACAGGGACGAAAGCCTTGTGAATTATATTAAACTTAATCAACCAAATTACATATGTATGAGCTACAATACTTATAGGTATTGTACAGCTAAATACAAACAAGAAACTAAGTTGCTCAGGTGCAACAATATTCCTGATTACATAAGCTTCCAAAATATCATATGTGACGCACAAATGACATAATTGTTATAACTACATAACAATTATACCTGTGAAAATAATAAGCCAAATATGGTTGATAAAACCATATAACAATATAAAACAATAATAAATAAATAATTATACAATGCATAATTAATGATATTAGGTAAATAATAATTAACCTAACTTTCTCTAGCGATGTGCAATTGATTTGAGAATATTTGAGAGATCCTTGAATGGTTTTGGAGTGATATTTCCAATAGGAGCTTGTAAGAGTATCGGAAAATTATAAAGTTATATTGAATTGATTATATATTCTTTCATAGGTGAAATAATATAAAAAATAATAATCCTAAGAAGAAAAAAATTTGCACAATAAATATATTCAAATTGAAAAAAGTCGGAAAATATGAAAGGTCAAGAATGTACAAGTCGAGTTAAGAATATATTTCACATCTTGACGAAATGAATGACCTAGGACATGAGAGATGTGATGTTAAACATTTTTTTAGCGTGATGCACATGAATAGTTTAATGATTTAACTAAATAAATGTTATTTCCTAAATTTGTGACTAGATGTAGAGATTAGCAACTTGCAAAATATATAAAGAGATATATTAATTAGATTATGAATTTGAGAATTTTTCTTAACAAGGGAACATAGTCAAAATTAGAATTTTAAAAGGAAAAGTTACCAAATTTTAGTGTCTACATTTTCCCCATTTAAATGTTTAATTGAAAATTGCATGATTAAAGGAAAAACATACCAAATTGGACACACACACACACATAGAGAGAGAGAGAGTCTTTATTTGATAGTTTTTCTTTTATGTGTTGGTTTTGGAACACTCCATGATGAAACCTATAAAACAAAGTATATTTAATTTGTATTATTGAAACTAAATTGTAACTCAAAGTATAAATAATGCTTGTAATTTGAATTCGCATAAAGTAAAGTAAAGGAGATTCAAAACATGGAAGGAGTACAAATGTTCATTCTTGCGAAGGCAAGAGATCTCGTTATTCTCATACCTAGATATTTGGAATTATTTCTCGAGATCTTTGAAGGGTTGAGGGTGATTAGTTCCTAATTGTACTAAAAGAGAAACTAGAGTATTGAGTCTACATAACCCATAAAAAGAAGAGAGAAAACTAAAGTACCCCATTAAGAGAAAACAAATAATAACATATTAGAATTTTTAGTAATTTTTGTATCTTCCCCTTTTGACACTTGTGAGACAAGAGGAAGGATAACCTATGAATAACTTAGCCATTTTGATACCTTCCACAACCCCATTGAACACATTATTGCAAAAATATTTAGATATAATATTATAACTATTAAAATTATAAGATGAAATCACGTAGCCAAAAGGAATGAATATACCTATGTTCACTTCATGAGTTATATCGCTGAAACTAAGTGTATAGATTTTGTAATATTGTAAAGGAGAAGAAGTCCCATTCCCTGAAACTTGTTCTTGAAAATATGTGTAAATAGTATAAAAGAGAATGAATCAAGTACTCATACCCTTGTATCATGCCCTAAAGTGAGTAATCCTTTGATTCTACTAGGTAGCACTTTCCCTATAAGTACCACAATACAATTGTGCCTTGCTTTATAATGTGATAAATGTTATAGGGACCCTTTAAACCTAATGCGTAATTTCTGGGGTATGTTATGAATCTTATCTCATAGACCAATACTATTTTTCTACTTGAAATTATCATCACTTTTTTTTATTACTTCTTGGTTATATATAACCACCTCCGGTAATAGTGAGTATATTTTTGAAAATTATACTAAAAATTACAGTGATGAACCTAATAGAAACCCTCAATTTACCTATTAAAAACATATGTGACATTTATTGTGTTCTTGTATGTTTGACTTCCTTTACACTTGTTTACTACTATACATGTTTACCTCTATGTTTATTTCTCGCTTTAATTATTTTTGTGTCATATATTTTTACCATGCACACTAATGTAAGAAATATAATCTCAATGTTGGTCACCCGAGACAACCATCTATGTGATCCACCATTGACTACTAGATAGATCGACATGGATATACACATCTTTTAGTTTGAGTTTAAATTCTCTTTATACCTCTCAATCCCCTCAAAGGAGTAGGCATTCAATGGATTTTATTACAAATAATCTTTATACGTTAGGAACATAGGAAAATTTAGAAAGAAATACAAATAATTCTCAAGACAAGGTATACATACCTAGAAATAGAATCAGATATCGAACCATTAAAAATTAATTGAAGGGACACAAATTTCGTCTGGGGTGAAACTTCCATACGTTATGGTCCAACATGTATGTTTTCATCTTAGGGAGATTATCATAAAATTTTAGATTTTCTCATATTCTCCCGTGATACATATAGGTTTTACGAAATAGGTTTAGATTCATTTGGCATATTTAAGAGCACGTTACTACATTTTGGTATAAAATGTGGGGGTATGAGTAGTTCACTCCTTTACTACACTATGAAAATTGAGCACCATTCCATTATAGGTGTGTAGGGTAATGTTAATTTTTCTCTGTCTACTATGTTCATTAGTTCACATATGATACTCATGGGACATCACATGGCAGGGACATGAGACACATCATTTCCATTTAAATTTTTGTTATTTTTCACTTAGACCCGCAGATCCATCTGCAATGGTGGCATCCATGGGTAGAAGGTTGTGTGTAGATGAGAAATCATTATTGTAGTCTTCTTCTCCCCCTCTTTAGGAGGTTTTTGCGATGGCTATACATCTTATGACACCCTTCCTCTTTCTTAGGAGAATTAGAAAGTTGTGCCACACTTCCTTTCATGTTGAGTCAAGAAAAATTTAATTCCTTATTTTGGCTCTAGAATATTCTTGAACATAATTTTGGACTACTCACCTCCAATCCACATCTCCAATTACAAAAATTGAGGATATTTTCCTTTTAAAAATAAAATAGGTTTACTTCTTCTATGTTTTCGGCTTTTTCACTTTACTAATTACAAATTCAATTTTCAAAGTTATAAATATCTTTTAAAAATTGATTTAAATTATAATATTTTATGGGCATTCACTACACCCTATGTTTTAGTTTTTGTCATGGAGCTTGCCAAAAAAAGTGGAATCAACAACATCAAGCAAAGAAAAAGTGTGCTTACACACTTTGATATCATCTCCTTTAAAAATGTAATTTTCAAATAGTACTTAAATGAGGTGGAAATGTAGACACATGAATATGGAAATTTACTATAAGTGGCAATTAAAACTTAGGATTTTCCCTAGATCATGACTTACATGCACATTCCAATCCAAGGTGAGATATCTTTATCTCTTTCCATGACTTGCCTCTGTATTTATACTACTCAATCACTCACATAAGCAATTGATTAAGTATATAGCAATATATTACTCATGTGAATCATTCATATAAATTTGTAGAATCTCAAAATTACCTATAGAGGACCATTCATCTAGGACCAAAAAATTAGGAGGTTCCTTCCAAAACTAATAGTCTCATCCCTAGCTACCTAATGATTAATTTTCAAATTGACAACTTTTAATGGGTCGGTTCATATCATATAGGTCAATCTTAATGTGAAACATTACATATAAAAGTCTATATGAGTAATTTTAAATCACCTAGTTTCCTCACCTAAGAATTTCAAGAGAATACTTGCAAAATCAATTTCAAAATAAATCCAAAATCCCTTCAAAATAGTAGCACACTCTAGGAGAAGCACCTACATAGGTCTAAAATACACTCAATCAATGTATATGGTTACGATTTGCAAGCTAGAGACCATTCAAGCCAACACAAGCTAAGGATGCCAAGGCATTGTTGCAATATCAAGTGATCCAATTTCTAATTTTAGTTGCATCCATATAGATATCATATGCTAAGTGGAGAACTACATGTAGTTTGTGGCCTCTTCAAATTATTACCAATGTAGGTGATGTATGGGTTATATTTCAATCCAACCATTAACCTTTTTCCACAATCTCATAATTTTTAAGGGTTTGAATCTATTTCACAACATATATATTTATGGTTTTGCACAAGTATCTAATGTTTCAATAAAATAACATCATAACATGTCACAAAAAATTGTAGAGTGCTATAAAATCACCATATATAACATTTTAATAGGTACATAACTATCTAATTCTTTCATACATATTGGATGGTTCCATACTTGTTTAGTTTTACACTCTAGTCCCAAAAACAAAGAACAACTAGATCATTTCTGCTTTGCACAATCACATAACAATGTGAGTTGATTTTCCTACATATTTAATCAACATAGTGCATCCTTTTCCTTGTGTTTTAGCAATTGTTTCTAATACTCTATCTTAAAAATTCGTAATGAAAGTATATTCTAATTTGGGAATTAATATTTATTAATTAATTTGAATTTACATCCTATTGTTAACTCTTAACCCTTTATTAAATAGCAACACCTTATCCCAAAATTCCCTTATTTATTTATTTTAGAGTTAAATCACATCCCCACTTAAGATGTACTTTGATTTAAAGGGAAGGAAAAATGATCATGAATTAAAAAAATGGGCCTTAAGAAAGGGGTCTATGGCAACCTAATCATTTGTTTGAAAAAAATTAATATCAATTAACTTATCAAGTGCTTTGTGTTTTGGGGCTCCTAGGTGGTGATATATATGGATTTTTGAATAAGGGTTCCTTCAATGGAAATATCTTGGGAATTTAAAAGTAAAATAAATGGAAGAATTCAAATATATTCTAATAGTTTCAATGACAATTTCATGCTAGGAATTAATTTGCAAGAGAAGGATCATAATGAAATGGATGAGAAATTAGACAAGAAGAAAATATTAAAATGAAATTTTCATGTATTCGATAAATATATTCTTCATGCAAATATGCATACAAGTATAAATAGTGACAAAGGAATACTCTTTGGTTCATCTTCTAGATGTCCGTTTAACTTCCCTCATATATGCATTATTTGCGATAAATTACAACCCCTAATATTAGACTTAGTATCGGTATATTATTTCTAATATAAATTACATTGGATTTTTTTACATTATAATAATGGTTATTAATGGAGGTAATATTAAAATAAATTAATTATAAATAATTAAAATCCACAAACTTTATTCATACAATCATTATTTCTTATTAAATTTCTATATTTTATATAAATTCTTATATGAAATTATCTTTCATATTTTCATAAAATTGTGAACAAACAAAAGTTTCAATTGTGTTGGCTCCTTGTTGAGAAAGAATTAAACCATATAATTTGAAATTAGATCCCATAATATTGTATTGTATTATTTTTATATAGCCTTTGTTTATATTATTGAAAATTGTGCATTTTAATATAAAAGTTGTAATAAACACTAAGAGTTATTGTGGTTTTTATTGTGAATAATGTAGTTTTAATGATAATGGTTCTAGTGGTAATTGTCAACCCTACACCAGTGATTGGTATGAGAAAAGTATATATATTGAATATTCCAAATATTAAGGGTGTAGAAGATGGAGATCTTCTATAGTTATTTCCCACTTGAAAGTAAATGGTCATATAGAACTTAATGACATAATATGCTTATAATTCATTTTTACTTAACTTTTTTTTGTCATGTGACATGAATTACTAAATTATTTACTCCTTATGGAATATTATTTAATATAAAATATTATTGTAATTTGTTCATGATATTAATCCACCTAATACAACTAATACACATGTGAAGAATGCAGATTAAAACAACATATTGAATGAAGTTCCAAATATGGATCTAGCTATCGACAATGCACTTCATGAAATTTTTACTAAAAAGGACTTTGAATTGCATGAAATGGAAAAGGAAATGAGATATGAAAGTGTATAAATATCACATTTTATTGATGAAACCATGGTATCCTATGTTCAATCCGGTTTCAGATACTTTCCATGTTAAGCCAGTGTGGATTTTCCTTCGTATCTACCCTCCACTTTTGGTTGGATAGTTGCTTATGCTATTATGGTAACACTTTAGGGAAATGTTTGTCTATTAAGTTGATGTGGATTCGTCTTGGTTATGATATTGATATGAAAGTGTAGAAATGTGACATGAAAGTGATATGATTCCCACATTTTATTGATGAAACAATGGTTTCCTAAGTTCATTCCGGTTTTGTATACTTTCCATGTTAAGACGGTGTGGATTTTCCTTCCGTATCTACCCCTCGATTTTGGTTGGATAGCCGCTTAATGTTATTGGTAATTTCTATTGATCCTAAAAGCTGAAACTTTGAGCAAACTATGTTTGCTAGAATCTTGGTCAATATAGATACTTTTGTTGACTTCCTTGCCACTATTGAACTCAAAGTTAAGGATAGAATATGGATTCAAAATTTGGACTATGAAGGTTTTCCTTTTAGGTGTAGAACATGTTTTTCTCTTGGCCATTTATCCTATGATTTTGATATGGTAAGAAAAAAATGTTAGAGGCAGAAATTATTAGTGGAATTATTCTATTCCTAGACATCTGGTTGTGAATGACCCATCTGATTGTGTTTTTGACACTGACTCTAAAAAATTGGCTGATCTAGAAAAAGTGGAAGTTCAACGAGTTGGAAAAAACGATTCAGATTCCTTATCAGGGTCCCAAAATCTAATGGATACAATTAACGTTTTGATACCCATCCATAATATCGAAAATGAAAATCCAAACACATATGGGGATTGGAAATTTGTGAGTAGGAAGAAGAAAGGGACTATCTCCCCCCTCAAGATGTAATTAAGATCCAAGGGAAAGGGGACTTTCGGTTGGGATAGTTTTTTGTTTGGTGTTTTTGTTGTTCTTTTGTTGTAGCTATTGGTTTTGTTGTTCCATGCTTCTACGGAAGAGGTAGTTTTTGTTGTTCCTCAATGTCTTATCCTTTCTCCACTTTTGTACGAGGTAGGGTCCCCTTAACCCTCTTTTACCTAATATAAAAAAAAGTGTAGAAATATATGTATTATTAGAAATATTTGTGTTGTTGAACATAAAGGCTATATTTGGGTGGTACTATACTAGCTTTGGTGTTTTTTTGAGGTATGGAAAATTAATGATTAAAGATGACATTGCTAGAAATTTCCTTATATTGATAATTGTGTTTTACATGAAATATATATACAAATAATCCATAGTATTTGTTTTAATTAATAATAGTGTTTTTATCATG
Organism: Taxus wallichiana var. yunnanensis; assembly: GCA_018340775.1. NCBI lineage: Eukaryota > Viridiplantae > Streptophyta > Pinopsida > Cupressales > Taxaceae > Taxus > Taxus wallichiana. The sequence goes on from CM031238.1 coordinate 299,143,744, forward strand.
TAGGGCTCTTGCCGACAAGGTTCTTCTAAAGGGGATCAATATTTTTCAATATTATAAGGAAGTGAAACACTCTTTAAGAAATATAAGATTGAGTTATAATGTTTACCATACATGTCCTAATGATTATATGTTATACTATGGTGATAAATAATCATTGCAAGAATGTAAAGTATGTCATACTCGGTATATATGAGCATCAGGGTGTTGTAAATTCAAAAAACATTTCCTTGGAAAGTTCTTTGCCATTTTCCTTGAATATTGTATCTCAAACAAATGTTTAAATGTAAGGACTTTATGAATGGTAGGGGATGGTAAGGTACAAAAGTAAACTGATGATAAATGATAAAAAATTTGCACAAGAAAAACAAAATGCCATAATTTCAATAGCCAAAGATGGAATTAATCCATCCTCAATTCAATAAATAGGATAACTGCATGGCTAATATTTGCAATGCTAAACAATATCACACCATAGATGGTGATAAAGAAGAAACATATACTATCTATTGTTATTCCAAGTCATTAACCTCCCAAAATTATATCTTTTATGTCATATGAAATATTAAAATTATAATATTATCTAATGATGTTTAACTTATGATTATAAAATAAGTACTAAGTATGTAATATGAATGTGTACTTGAGACCCTCCATGGATGGGTGTAAGTTATTCTCCCGATAGAATGCACCACCTAAGATGCATGCCATTGCATGTATGGAACCCACCATCACCTATCCAATCGCAGGTAATTTTTTAAAAATCATATTGGTTTAAAGTTGTTAGCTTACATACAAGAAGTTGTAGTTGGATTGGTTGGGGCACGTGCTAGAAAGCAAAGTAGGTCTTGAGTTCAAATCACATCACTTGTTGCAGTGTGTTTTTACACAATGTGTTGAAAAACAAACGTTTTTTTCAACATTGTTGTAAAACACAGTGTGTTTTTCAACACTAAAAGAGTTGCAAAAAATTTCTAACTGTCTGTGCTTGTACCACCTAGCATCCGATGTTCATGAATGAGTGCATGAGTCATTGACGGGGCATCAGTGCAAATTATCAAGAGAATAGCCTTCACTTCATGGATGGGATTAAAAATCTATGGATATGATTTGAAACATATGAAATATTAGGCCTATTAGGAGGATACATTTCTTCTTTTGAGGCTCGATGCCTTGTTCCATTCATAATGCGCGGTGGTTATCTTTATGTTGTGTTTAGTGGTTATGATTTATATATAATGTTTGAGTTTTAATACCATGAATCATTTTATAAATTTTATAAATATTCAATATTTTAGCTATTAATCAACCATAGAGAAAAAGAAAATTAGATGATTTTAACATAAAATTAGTAAGAGAAGTTATTCCAATGGTTTTGACTCCAAATGAAAGGCATATTTCGTATCATGAGGGTAGAGGTGAGAGAAAATTTAAATAGTTTTGATAATTTTTCATAAGTTAATATTGAGTATGACACTAATTTATAATTTTTCACTTTTTGTAAAGCATATAGTGAGGTTACTTGTTATAGAATGTATAAAACATGTACGATTGTTAGAATTTAAATATTATCCATTATAGGCACATGCCCATTATACACCCACTTGATGTTATACATATTGGATGCAAATGTATTGAGATTATTATGGAATTTTATCATTAGCAAAAAGGAAGATTGGAATGTGGTTGAGAAAAACCCTTGAAATGAGTAAAGTCACGTGTCTTTTGAGGCTAAATCGTAACGATAACACATTTTCACCTTCTTGAAGAATGAGCATTGAGAAGAAATAAGTTATCAATGAAGCCATAAAGAAAATAAGGTTCCTTATAGGTATGGTGCCACAATCATGAATTATTTCTATAAAGAGAAAAATAAGAATTTGTTAAGACCAAAAATGTATGATTGGGACAACTTAATTAAAATAAATTTTATATTTAATAATTAAATGTTTATACTTTATTGAGCTAAATTATTCGTATATGTATGTACACTTCTTTGTTGTAGGTTATATTGTCCAAAGATTGTATGTTTGATCGAAATACAATGAATAATATTTATTTCTTATCAAAATATATCAAGTAACCATCTCTATATATATCTTTAAAAATAAATTACTAATTATTCAATTTTTTCGATGTATTATACATGTATGAGAATTTTACTATACGTGTTTATAAAATAACATAAAACATCAAATTCTTATTATGAATCATTATTAAAACTCCAACATAATTTTCCTTTACATAAGTAAATGCTCAAAGTTTGATTATAAATAAATAAACTATATATAAAAAGAAACCACAACAAAAACATTCATTTTATATAACTACAACCATAATCTATCAACCTCAAAGAAAAGTGCAAAATAAGAGCAATAATTGAACAATTTATTATATCTAAACCATCTAATAATCTGATTTAAATATTAATAATAAATTAAAAAATAGACAGTATTCAATTATCTAATATAGGCCATTATATTATTTCACATCTTCTTATTTAACTATGATTGGAAAAATATGTGTTTAAGACATAAAACATAATAATCAATCTATCATCCAAAATATTTTTTCCTGCAATGAGGGCATCGTGCTTCTGTATACTTTTTTCAGCCACTTCCACGACACGTAACCAACATGAAAGGCATATATGATAGTTACACTTGCAAGGTTTGAAAGACCACCCATTACACAGTGGGCTGTTGTCTCCATCTTGGTATCAAGTGAAGCAAACTCCATAGTTTGAGGTGAAGACCAAAGAAATGCAAACATACATGAACAATGAATTAACGTAATTTGAGGAATCTCAGTCTTTAATGATGATACTTGAAGACAAAATACACTTATTTATGCACCCAATACCAGCAGGAATGTAGACACTTGAAGACAAAATACACTTAAATAACATTTGACTCGTGTACATCATTGGCCGACACCATTATTTCATAGCGTAATGCACTTCTTTTCTGTCCATGAATTTAGAACTAGCTTTTCTTCCACCCAGTTGAATGGTGTATATTCCACTATATTCCACTTAATCTTAATTGAAGAATATATTTCACACTTTGGATGTATATAGCTATATGATAAGTAGCACTAGAGTAGGGCATTGTATGCAACATGGAACACTCAACACATTGGTAGAGTTATTTAACATGACATATATACTATTTCACAAGGAAGCATACAAAATTTTAGCTTGTGATTTTTTTCTATCGTGGATTTATGACAAATATCGAATGTACATGCTAAAAGGGACACTCATAAAGGTTTTGACTTGATTACCCCAATTCAAGAACTTGGAGTAATTCTATTAGTGAATTATCATATTCACTACTCAATATTGGATATATTGACTAGAGTGGGGATATACTTTTATCCCATACATAATTATAGGGGATGCATTAGACTTTTGGATGACTAGTGTGGGAGTTAGGAGTGTGACATAGACCGTAGTTATTTTCTCATAGTGGGTGGAGTTACATTCATGTGATTGGTTTTAAACCAATTTTTTTAGTGTTCACAAATAAATTTGTTGGGTTTCCCTATTACAAAATAAGAAATGTAAGAGAGACATGCACTAGTGGAGAGGAAGGGCAAATTTTGAGTTGCAATTTTGAATCCTCATAGGGATAATCAATATAGATGGAGGAGAAATAGGTGAAGGGTATACAAATTACTATTACATGAATCGGGTGTAGAGATAGAAAACATTTCAAGGGGGTAGAGGGTAGAACAATGGGTAAGTTTGGAAGGCAACCCTATTTATAGAGAACTTGTAATTGAAGAGATTTTTAGGTAGTTTAATAGATTGAAATAAAGAACATGCCATATTTAGGGATTGGATTTAAGATTATAGAGGCTAGAAGTGGGTGTAATTATAACCCATAGTCCTATAAATTAACGGAGTTTTGGTTTAATATCCAATGCCAAGAGTAAAGATAATATACTTCCACATTTATTTTTTATTTTACATAGAGGTAGATGGGAGTTAGAACATATGACTCAAGAAAATAACGAGGTGATTAAACCCAAATTAAATATTATTTTTACTCTAATTAGGATTAAAATATAGAAAATGATGTGCAATAAAATTAAGAGATAAATAATTTAACCATTCAAATCTAATAAAGACATGTAAAATTATATTAAGAAGTTTAATTTAATTAGGGCATATGATAAATATATTAAAACACAATGAGATGAATGCACTTAGCTTTTTTGTTGCTTTAAAGGATGATCTAGATTCTAAAATGGGTCAAATAGACTTTGTGAGGATAACGGTGCTTCACCTATGAAATAAAGTGTTGAAACCCTAGATTAGATACTATAACCAATTTTGGATACTATAATTAAATGCTAGTGTCCAATTGCATGATAATGTCCTACACTACTCTACAATTATGTGTCAATAGATAAGCAACTTCATCTTCATCTATAATGGATTAGTACAATTTCTCTTGTTATAAAATACTTATCCCTACTCCTATAATGAAAAGAACCCTTAGCTTCCATTATCGGTACTCAAATAGACATTAGATAACAAAAAGCGGTGCGTGGTTGAGTTGGACTACCCTTTATGGCTAACCTCCTTGTTGAAATTAACCAAGCATTGTAGTACGTTGCTCAAATGAGGGGATCAAACTCTATGTAATTCTCCTCGCTTATGATAGTACAACTAATTTATATGCTTTATTCATAACAATTATCTTTAGAAAACAATGTAAAATGGATTGGTTTCTACAATTCAAGTAGATGTTACACCCATGAGTTTTAATATTTTTTACATTAAAAATGAACCTAAATATTAAACTATGGATTTTTAAATACAAATAATCAATATTTTAAACATCAAATGTTAGAAATACATATAAAAATATCACGATGGTGCCTAAATAAAAGCATTGTGTGCAAATTTCATCATTCATGACCATGTGATCAATGCCTATGGATGCAAATGCATAATACTACATAAAAGTTTCATTCTCATCGAGGATCCAATACAAACATTTGTAGAACCTTAAAAGCACAAAATTGTGTTTATGTGAACATGAGGTCAAGATGACTCATTACCATATTCACCCTTCCTATCACCATTATATGTATTTTATGTGCCATGATGGACTAGGGAATTTTGTAGTGTGCACAAATTATTAATGGTCTTCACCTCCATTATCACCTTCAATATAGAGGGAATATCAAATAATGCATGGCCTTCTACATACGAAATTTAGTAGTTATGTCATGTGCATAATGGAACCCATCTCTATCTTGGGCATAACATTTTCTTCTAAATTAAAACTCTCTATGATCAAAATTTTTTTGTCTCCTCCAAGGTAAATCAATAATCAAGTTTCCTAGAGTAAAAATATAAGGGTACCTTGTGGTTGTTAAAATGATATTGAAAAATAAGATCCAAAATTGATATGATTTCCACCCCTAACCTTTTCATGAGTGCACCAATGAATAGTACATTATTTGTAGTTCACTTGAACATGTGAAATAGTATTTAGATCAATAAATCACAAAAAAAAAAAAAAATATTTTTCATAACATCGTAAGGTAATTTGTATTTATGAATCCCCACACTCTCTCTCTCTCTCTCTCTCTCTCTCTCTCTCTCTCTCTCTCTCTCTCTCTCTCTCTCTCTCTCTCTCTCTCTCTCTCTCTCTCTCTCTCTCTCTCTCTCTCTCTCTCTCTCTCTCTCTCTCTCTCTCTCTCTCTCTCTCTCTCTCTCTCTCTCTCTCTCTCTCTCTCTCTCTCTCTCTCTCTCTCTCTCTCTCTCTCTCTCTCTCTCTCTCTCTCTCTCTCTCTCTCTCTCTCTCTCTCTCTCTCTCTCTCTCTCTCTCTCTCTCTCTCTCTCTCTCTCTCTCTCTCTCTCTCTCTCTCTCTCTCTCTCTCTCTCTCTCTCTCTCTCTCTCTCTCTCTCTCTCTCTCTATGTGTGTGTGTGTGTGTGTGTGTGTGTGTGTGTGTGTGTGTGTGTTTGTTCCATCCATCAATTTTCAATGTGACTCAATCCAAACCACCACTTAAAATGTTTAATGTGTTATCTATTTGAAAATTTTGTAGATTCATTACACCATTTTGAATTAATTAAGTCACCATCCATCAATTTTCAATGTGACTCAATCTAGACCACCACTTAAACTTTTTAATGTGTTATCTATTTAAAAAAAAATTGATTCATTACACCATTTTGAATGAATTAAGTCACCCATTATATTTTCTTAAAGGCACCTTCAGGTTGACATAGTGTCAAACTACATTAGAAAACAAAGCGTAAATTACAACATTTAAGTTGGATTTCAAGTCAAAATGTTGACACAAGTTTGACCTAAACGATAATTTTTTTTTTTGAAGGCATTATTAATTCATGATTACATATACTTTAAGATGGCTTTGCATTTTATTACACCTAAATTAAATCATCTTATTTATATTTAATTAGGATTAAAATAATAGAAAACAATGTGCAATCATACTATTAGATGAATTCTCCAACATTTAGATTTGATAGTGCATGTAAAATATTATTTATAAGTTGTTTTCATTTAAGGAAAATAATAAATATAGTGAAATATAGGCATCCGAGTGTACTTATCTTTTTAATGCTTCAAAGAGTTATATGAGTATGAAACTAGGTTAATATGATGTGAAATGGTTGAAATTGCTTTGTTCATATAATGGATCTTTCGAACTCTCTTGTACATCGGCATAATATTAAAAACTAGTACATAATGGATCTATCTAGTTGCAAACTAGTGTTTGGCACTTTTTGCACTTCATTTTAAATCTAGTTCACTTTGTAATCATATTTTATTTCCTCTTGTAATTTTTCTTACTCCAAATTATCCTCCCATGCACATTTATAGATCAAAAATTTAGTTTTCTACACTAGCAATCAAGTGGAGATTAGATAATAGAAAGTGGTATGTTGTTGAACTTTGTATTTTCCTTAGTGGCCAAACCTATTTTTAATTTCAAAAAATGTTTCACTACATACCCAAGTGATGGTATCAAAACCCATGTAGTTATCCTAGTTCTTGTTTAATGGTAAATGCAAATCTATAATCTCCAAGTACTATATGCTTTTATTTACGACTCAAAACTAATAACAAGATAACTAGTTGTAATTTATTATTATTATAGAAAAATGGTTTAAAAGGGGACCATACCTGTGGAAAAAAGGGCTCAAAATCCCAATAAGACAAGAGTACACATGTGGTTTTTAATAAGTGGGGCCACACCCCATGAAGAAAGGCCTAAAAACTAGATAAAACATTAAAATCGGGGTAGGGACAACTTGCTAGTGTGAAGCCAAAACAAAGCCAAACAACAACAACACAACAACTACAATGCATTTAACTAGGCGGGAAACTAAGTGGGAGAGGTTGTATTCTTGAAAATGGATTTTTCTTTTTGTGCATCGTCTTCCACCTATTAGAAACCTCCTCAATAGGGAGAATAACCTCAAGAGATTCAATCGAAAAATATTTACTATTTTCCACTGGGAGAGGAGGAGGTATATTTTCCTTTTCGCTTTACGCTCAAATAATGCAATTTTTGTATTCTTCATGTTCCCACCAACTAGAGTTTATGTGGTAGGAGTTTTGAGACTTATTCGGTTCCAACTTCTGAATCTGCATTTGAAACCAAATCCTCCTTGGTATCAAAAACCAAGTGTTTAAGAAGGGTTTATTCCACCAATTATTTCTCTCATTATTGTGCTTTTCCATCCTGCAATCCAAGGTTGTGCGACCAAGAGTGAGCCATCTTCTACACATGAAGGGAAAACCTTCGTAATCAAGTGGTTGTAACCATGTTTAATTTTTCACTTTAAGTTCAATGTTTGCAAGAATTTTTTTTGAAGTGTCAAGTTCAACAAGAATCCTGACATATATTGTGTGGGTGTAATCGATTGTTTGGGAATCAATGAAAAGAGTAATGCCCAAAACATTGCCAATGGAGATCAAACAATCATGGCTCCAAAATTGTAGGGGAAGATGGGGCAGCCTAATCCAAATAGGTTGACGAGGAAGGATTTTGTGAGTGTGTTAAAAGAGGGAAACCAATGTTTTAAGACATGGTATCGTGATTTTCTGCACCCACATTTTACCCTTGCAATAATATCTTTATCATTTATTGAAGAAAAACCGCAATGAAAATTCCTTTAGCACATGGATAAAGATCTAACCTACCAATTAGAAGTGAGATCTAGTATTAAAAGATCCATTCGTGAAGATCTAGTAAGTTGGGACATCAACCACTGAAACAGAAAATCAATGCATTCTCCTGGTAAAATCGTTTAGATTCTATAACTTCCTCTCCGAATGGGATGCTCGGGGTAATGGCTGTAGGTTCCATGGTTCTACAACCTTGCACAACATATTTGAAGTATCCAGATTTCTTGTGAGTAGGAAAAATATTCACCATGCAAACAGGTTCGAGATGCCATTAAGAGCCTCCCGAGAGAACTATAGAAAACCACTAGTGCCCTCGAGAGGCAACTAGGAAGGGATTAGGGGAGGAGATAGGGCCAACAGCCGCTAGAAATGCCACCATGAATGGTAACAACACCGACACCCCTCACTGATCCACGCCCACCTCTTTTAGAAAAACAAGAGTTGTCATTAGAAAAACTAGATCTGCCATTAGATAACTGGGTGTAATTCATATGTACGCTTTCGAGTTTTGAGTAGAGTACTTGTATATTTATATTCACTAGTGTAAACTGCATTAAATTTCCCTTTAGAATGTAAGTAATTGATAACATTTGATTATAATTCGAAATGATTTTTAATTTTCTTAGTCTACTCTTAAACTACTATAAATTGCTTTAAACTTATGTATAGGATGCTTCTAATGTCTTCACTTGATGTAAGGAAGAATAGGGTAGCTTTTCTTAAGACTTGATAGGAATTTTCTAGAAGAGATAGTGAAAATGCCAAGCATGTAAATGAGTGTATCTAACTTACTTGTATACCATTCCATGGGATTTATTTATCACTAAGGTCAAATAAGAAGTGGAAATAAGATAAAAATAAGAAAATATGTCCATTATCCATCATTAGATAGAATTTTTGATTAGGGACAACATTGTATGATGGTTTTATATAGATTTTCATAGTATTGTCTAGGGATGTAGGGATAGATGCAAGATAACAAGGGTGAAAAGGGGGATAAGTGACCATATTTTTCTAAACAAGATTAATGGCAATGTGAATTAATCTATCATACATTAAAAAAATTCATATCATAACAATCTCCTCTTCTCACTTAATTAAATCATATTTAAATTCATAAAATTTGTTTTGCATACATACGTAGAGAGTGTTATCAATGACCTTTATTTTATAAATATATATTTCAATGTTATCAAAGATCACACTATAATTTGCTAACAATATTTATTTATATTCTTATAATAATTATTTGATAGGTCAATCTTTTTGAGTTTATATGTACATTATAAGATAAAGGCTTTGGTGTCAACTCTAGATGTTTTAATTGAAAGAGCATCGATCCTTGAAGATCATATAAAACACCAAACATTGTATATGAAAGAGATGTACTATATAAGAATGACTATGACGGGGATGAATTTTTAACACAACCATTAACGTTAAGAGAACAATTGAATCAACAGTCAAATTAAGTTTATATCCTTTGAATATTTCATAATAAATAAAATACAATCTAATACTCTAAACCACGTGTATTAAATATGTTATATGTTTCGCTCAAATGAACATTGAATATTAAATAGCCTTCGAATTATGTATCCTTCTGAATAACTAGTAACCCATCTACTCTTGTTTTTATTTTTCCTTGTAAAATATGTGGCCTTCATATTTATTTCTTCATAATGGTGATTTTCGTTTTTAAGTCTCCATGAATAGTGGCAAGTACATTTACATACTACGATGGTGGAATAATTCCATTTTTGGATTTTTATGTTAATATTGCATAATGATAAAGTTTAATAAAGTTTTTGACAATGACACACAACATATTGACTACGACAAATTGCCATTTAATCATACTCTCTACACTCTCATAAATTGATGCGAATCTTTGCGATTCGACGATATATTTTTATCTCACTTTTAACCTTGTATAAGTGAAAGCGATTAAACATGGCCTAAATGTGTCTATATGCAATAAAGATGACAAAAATGATGGGGTAGGAAGGTATTGCAAATGGAGTATTGCATAAAAATGATGATGCGGGGAAGGTATTGCATATCGATGGTTGCGTGTTGTCACATGGTCTTGACTACATGTAGATGTATTTTAATTCGTCGATCATGTTCTTGTGAGAACTCCCAGGAAAATAATGTCGGTAATACATGCATGATTATGGTGTTCAATGAAGAGTCACTTTACATCATGTAATTTTTGGAATTAGTATTAAAAACACACTAAATAGAATTGAAATTGTATACAAGTGTAAAGGCTAATTGAAAATAGATCGGTCTTTCCAAAATTTGTGGCTTCAAATATTTAATTACTAGTGATTTACGATCTCAAACAACCTTGTAGTGTTTGACAACTCCAAACAATTATTTATAGATGTAGATTATAAATTTAGTATTGTGAAATTTTAATAATATTTTGTAGCTTCCCATAGGTTTATGTAGCTACTTGTATATGCTTGAAAAACAAATCTAGGATTGCACATCTTAAACAAGTTTTGTGGCTTACATGGTAGAATTGTGCAATCGACTCAATTGTGTAATAGACCTAATATTGTATAAAGGAACTACGCACTATACAAACATTACACAATGGACTTGGACATTCCTTAGAATACAACACAAAATCCCATAGCCTACCAACAACATATTTCAGCATTGTGTGGCTTTCACTTCTTTTGATAAATTTGGTTCATATACAAAGATTTACAATTAAAAGGTATTAATTAATAATGAATCTATTCGTAATATCTATACAATATTTTATGAGGTATATCATGGCCTAATGATATGGATGAAATACCATAAATGATTCACTAATGTATGTAATTAATATATTATGGACATGAGAAAGAATTTTCAATTTTTCCAAATCAAAAATTTAAATCTCATGATGCCTTTGACATACCCCAAATATTTAGTGCCCTATATTTGGCACTCGAACCAAACTCAAACACCAAAAAATTCAGGATTTTTTGTTTTGAACGCGTATTATTTAATACTAGTTTAATTTGTTAATAATTGTTACGGGTTAAATTACACTTTGGGTGCATATTTAATTTATTTAAATATTTTAATAAAACCCAACTTACTATTTTATTTCCACAAGTATTTTATTCAAAACCTACCCATGCCTAACATTTGTTTATTTAACCAATATTTTAAATGCCACATTATTTTGTTTTAAACCCACCATGGCCATTAGTTTATTTCCCTAGGCTCCCATTTAATTTGTTTTATCCCATTCCCATTTAATATCTATCCCACCAATTTAAAGTTGTAGGATTTAATCTAGGCCCTTGGATTCTTCTATTTTCAACCCTAGATTTTAGGGATATCCTACAACCCTAATCCTCATCTTTATGTTTTCTCCTTTTTACTTTTGTTTTGATTATTTTATCCTCATTTGCAGGTAAATCCAAGGAGGAGGAAGAAGGCCATGGAGGCCATTTGGGAGCTTCATTTCCATATTGATCAAATTTTCATGGAGGGGCAATACCCCATATCATTATTTTTGGATTTAGATTTTAGATTAGGGGTTTCTAAGCTCTCTCTTTTTCTTTATTTCCATTAACCAGGGTTTTGGTTTTGTTTTCTTGTATGCATATATATATTATTGAAACCATAATGATTTTTTTGGTATATATATATAACAAAGCGGCTTAAAGTTTTCAAGTCACAGTATGGCCAACTACGCAAAGGTCTAGATGGGGGCTGCATGGCCACGATAGTGGTGGATTCGGAGAGGAGGAGGGTGTGGTGTGGTTGTGGCCACACTACAGGTGACTATGGTGTGGCCATGGTCACACAAACTACAGCTTCATTGTAGGGGAATGTGGGGAGGGGCGCGGGGCGGCGTGGCGATCTCCCCCAACTATGCTCTCCTTTATTCATTTCACTTTGTTAACACAAACACAAAATCGATCTTTACAATATAGACCTTTTATTTTAAACACACACACACACACACACATTCAAATATAAATATCAGATGTATTAAGGGGAAGTCCCGATGATCTCTATTTTCTAGCATTTTCTCATAGTCTTTAAAATAGAGATCATTAGGACTCCCCTTAATACATCTATATATACTCACACACACACACACACACACACACACACACACACACACACACACACACACACACACACACACACACACACACACACACACACACACACACACACACACACTTCAATTTGGGTTTGAAGGTTTTAACATAGATATAAAGGATGAAAAACACCATGGAAACTAGTTTTATTAAAAATTCTCTTATTTTCTTTTAAGAAAAACAACTCATAAAATAGAGTAATGGTGTAATAATTTCAAAATAAAATAATATATTGAAATCATTCACACTTTTGGGGCACAAAATGCAAGAGATTTAAACTAAGAGAAATTTTCAACCATAAGCTTTATTGTGTTTTTAATCACTAAATTTCTTGAAAATATAGAGAGGAGATTTGGCTAAATCTATAACATGCTTACAATAGTCCTATTCTCAAAGTCTATCAAAATGAGAGAAAAATTGTAACAAAATAATCTTTTCTTTTTTGTTATTACAAAGCTAAAAAACTCCTTAACACTTTACATTTTAATACTAAGATATGCTTAGAAATGCAACAACAAAATATGTTTTCTTTTCTTCCACAACTCATAAAAGTTGGAACATCATTTGATAAAAAAAATAAAATAATAAGTGAAACTCTTTTCTCTCAATACAATAAGCTAATCAAATAGAATATGAGTAAATTTTTTTATTGAAACTCAACATACATCCATTCCTTCAAAACTTCATTACAATACAAATGAAAAATCAACCTCCCAATCCCATAATCCAAGCCTTACAATATTCATTTCAATAGATAAAGGCATAACCACAACTCCCATTTAAAAAGGATTACAAACATGTAACAAATGCAAGGGTAGGAGTTTACTACAACATGTAGAAACAAGTTTACAATATTCCAATCCTTCTTCTCAAAGAGAGGATAAAATGACACAAGATTACAAGTGCTAGGATTCAAGCTTCTTCTCAAGATAGGGGAGGAATTTTTTTTTTTTGAAATAACCATTACAAAATCATACTTAAAATGCAAGAGGACAAGCCTCCCAAAATGGGGAACAACATGCCAAAATTTCCAAATTTTTCTTCCATGCTCTAAGTATATTTTTCCAAGCTTCCACACCATGATAAGGTCTTCAATGCGCAAGAGAAAAGGGGCCTGGTTTCCTCCCAACCATATAGCATCATTACATGTCATTTCCACCAAAGAGTGGACATGTTATCCTCCCTCAAATCCCATGGGAGAGAGAGAATGCATGCCTAAACTTTACATAAGTAATTTGAGACAATACACACACAAACATTGCAATACAAAACAACCAAAAGAACACCAAATTCAAAAAAGGATAACTCCATGTTTTCCTCAAAGGGGAAGAGTGGAAACGAGCCCATAATAAAACATATTTTGAACCAACCATAGGAACATAGAGAATCTCCATAATACCCTCCTTATCTCTCCATTAAAAATACCCTCCTTATCACTCCATTAAAAATACCCTCCGTATCACTCCATCCCAAACACCAAGCCTCCTCCTTGGAAGGATTTGTAAACCAAACATGGTTTCCTTTCCAAGGATGGACGAGGAGGTTCAAACCACATGAAAATCTTTCTTCCACATCAAAACATATGAGGGGAGGAATACAAATAAAAACCATCATGGCTTACCCATCAAGTCATGTGGTATAAGAGGGGTTTCCTCCCTCTTCCCCTACAATTCAAAAATCCACCACAAACTAGGATGGATAGAGAAAAAGAAGAGAAACAAGATTTACAAAGACACCCACAACAAACATGCAAGCATTCAAGAAACCAAAAAACCATTCTTTTCTTTTGCACATTATATAAAAAAAAAAACCAAGAGGTATGAAGGCCTACCTCAAAAATAGCTATCCAACTTCAAGAACAAACCAAGCTCTCCCAATATCCAAGCTCCAAGCTCTCTCCAACTCCAATAGTAAAAATGACAAGCCAAAATTCATACCCCTCTCCATGAGGAGGTATAAAAAGAAGAAACAAACAAAAATCCTCACAAATGAGAGGGTGACATGTGTCACCCATCTCATTCTCTAACAAAAGATTCCCAAAATCATAATGAGCATAAAATAAAACACATTTAGGAGGTAATCTCCCAAATTTCCTAAAATGCCAATAATCTAACTTACTTCAACTTTTAAGAAATCACAAAAATCAACCACACTTACAAGATAATGATAAGAGAGGTGTCATATCAGATGGAAAATCCCATTTGACCTTTAAAAGAGACCATATTACCCATATGTAGGGTTCAAGGGGTCATTTCAATGTTAGGGAGACACCCAATGTGAAAAGAGCCCTTACAAATACCACATTTAGCCCAAATTCGAGATTGGGTAAAGTGGCTCAAAGGAAGAGGTGGTGGGGTCCACTCAAATGATTATTAGGTGGTCTCAAACCACTAACAACAAGATTAATTAACATAAAACATCTCTAATGCATGTGGGAACCATTAGGTCCCTAAACTAGCTTATCACAAGGCTTAAACAAATTAAAATTAAAACATATACATTAGGAATCACCAATGGTGTCCAAACATGAATACGTCACAAAAAACAAGGCTACATAAAGATCATGCATGGATAAAGGACTCAACCCAGTCATTCACTTGTGCAACTTGAGATGCAACTCTAAAACCCACGTTCTCCTTTGTGCCTGTAATCTACACACTCAATTCACACATTAAACATACTTGATCGATACAATAAATTAAATAAATAATATCAATAAATCAATCATGGATAATCATTCTAACTATACAACAATCAATGTTTGTATGGAATGGCTAAGCACTAACAACATACACCCATAGTAACTCAAGTTATAAGATCCATCTAAGCACTTACATGATAACATTCAATTTACCATTATCAACCAATGATATCAAAGTATATGACAACATCATATATCCATCCATCATATATGAAATAAAACTAACTATATCACAACCTGCTAGTATCCAAAACCATATAATGCAAGAACTAAGATAATGATCATAATGTTATATTGGCGTTATATGCCCTAATCATCACATGTGTCACCAAATGATCCATAATGAAACCACATAGTATCCAAATAGTGCTAAAATCCATGTCCATAATCTAGTAAAAGAAATGAGTCAACAAATGAACTGATGCAAGAAGAGGTGGGCACTACATCCCCCTCTCCTAAGATTAGACTTCCTCCTGGAAGTCACTGAAAGAGATAAGGATATCAAGACCTCAATGGTGTAACATCCTCCGAAGTAGCTATTGTCTCATCATATCGGTCCCACTGTACTCTAACTTGGTTTAAGTCTCACCCAAAAAGGGTCAATGTCTTGTTTTCTAGGATATGCACGGGATCAATTCTCCATTGTCCTTCGTCCTCCACCTATAATGCTGACCATTCCAATACATGATAAATATCAAGTACATATCTACGTAAAAATGAACAATGAAACACATTGTGAGCTTGGGCTAGGCATGGTGGCAAAGCTAAGTGGTAGGAAACTAGACCTATGACCTCCAAGATCTCAAATGGCCCCACAAAACGAGGTGAAATATTAGAACCCTTTCCATAGAGGATTAGGATATTATGTGGCCGAACTCTCAAGAATACTTTTTCACCAACTACAAAGTGACGTTTGGTCCTCTTGGTGTTTGCATATGCCTTTTGGCATGCTCTAGCCTACTCAAGATGTTGCCTAATCGAATAACGTGAGGATCCAAGTCCTGAAGGTAAGATGGCCCAATTACAAAGCTCATGCGTCTAACCTATCCCAACTCAAAGGTGTCCTACAAGGTCACCCATACAAAACCTGATAAGGAGCCATACTAATGGGCTGTGATAAGCTGTTATTGTAGGAAAACTAGAAAAGGTGTAAGTAATCCTCCCACTTCTTCTTGATCCATCACATACAACCTCAACATATCCTCAAGTACCTGATTAACCCTCTTAGTCCGCCCATCTCTCTTTGGGTGGTATGTTGAACTGAAAATAATATGCATTCCTAGAGTGATCTGAAAATATGTCTAGAATTTGAAGTGTAGATGGTGTCCCTGTCATTAATAATGATCTTCGAATCCTATGTAGCCTAACAATATCCTCCATAACTATTTTGGCAATGGAAACTACATTATAGGTGACCTTGGTTGGCAAGAAGTGCACAACCTTGGTCAATTTCTCCATTGTGACCATGATAATGTCATGATGGTAAGAAGATATGGGGAGACCGACAATTAAGTCCATGGAGATGAAATCCCATTTCCACTCAGGAATTTCATGAGGATATAAAATTTCACTAGTATGGGAATGCTCGACCTTGACCCTCTGACACTCAAGGAAACAAGCTACAAAATATGCTATATCTCGACGTATACTAAGCCAATAATACAACTCTCTTAGATTGGCATGCATCTTCTTCACGCTTGGATGTGTTGCATATGGGCCTTGATGAGCCTTTGAAATAATTAATCTACGAATATCACCTACCTTAGGTACATAAATGTTCCTCTAAAACCAAAGGAGACCATATGCCTCTAAAATATATCTTGTATACTTGCTTGCCAAGGAACCCTAAGACTCAAACATCTACTTAGCACCCTCATAAAAAATGTCTCTCGTGGAAGATGCTAAAGAATCTTGCCTCAAAATTCGATTGAATATAATTACAAATATATTGTTTGAACCATATAACAACTCAAATAATGAAAAACAACATGCTACGGGAATACTATTCCCAAATACAATTAAAATATGGTTTATAACAACTTACCACAATTTAATAATTAACTTACCTATGCTAAATTAACCTAGGTAAAATATGTTTACCCTAACATTCCCCCCTTAATTTTGCATTGCCTCAAGGGATGAAGAGAGGAATTCTCTGAACAACTCAAATTTGTCACATGTGCAAGTGACTTTGTGAAGATATATTCTCGTTGTTCAGTTGTTGGGAAAAAATTGAAGTTGTATATTGTGTTTCAAGACATGCTCACGTATGAAATGTACATGTACCTCAATGCTTTGTTCTTTCATGAAAAACTAGATTGCGAAACAAGTTTGAGAACACCTTCATTGTCTACATACAAGGTGGTAGGTTTTTCTGTGGTATTCCAAGTCCTTCAAGTATGTGATGTAGCCATATCGCTTTTCATAGACAACTTCACCTGCAGAATGATACTTCAACTTCTATAGAAGAGTGAGAAACAAAGTGTTGTTTTCTTGCTTCCCCATGATATTGGTCCAGATCCCATAAAGAACACAAACCCTAAAGTGGATTTTTGTCATCAATGTTTCTTGCATGATCTGAATCTGAATATCAATCAAGAAGAAGTTTTCATTCTTCTTGTATTCTAGACCAAGATCCACTGTTCCCTTGAGATATCTCAAGATTCACCTTGTTTCCTTCCAATGAAAAACTTGGGTTCTACATGAACTTGGATAGATAGCTCACTACAAATATGATATCTGGTCTAGTGTAGGTTAGGTAAATGAGACTCCCAATCAACTATCGATAGAGAGTTGCATTTACCGCAGGAGATGGATCTGAATGAGATAACTGCAATTTGTTCTCCATAGGTGTAGCAATAGGTGTGCAATCCATCATCCTAAATTTCTTGAGTGTTGTCTTGGTATACTTCAACTGAGAAACAAAGATGTGATTCTCTTTTTACCATACTTCCAATCCAAGACAATAGTGCATCAGCTCGAGATCTGTCATGTCGAATGATCGGTTAAGATCTTTCTTCATTGCATCGATCATCTTCACTAAACTATCAGTGATGACTAGATCATCGACATAAACAACAACAATCACAATCTCCCCCCCTTGATTTTTGAGGTAGAGATTGGGATTGTATGGATTTATAAAAATCCATGTTGTATGAGATGCTCATCAATTTTGATGTACCATGCCTGGGGTGCCTGTTTAAGGCCATACAGAGATTTCTGAGTCTGCATACCTTTTTTCTTGACCAGGTACAACATATCCCTTAGGTTGAGTCATGTAGACTTCTTCTTGTAAATATCCATTTAGAAAGGCACTTTTTACGTCCATCTGATGGAATTTCCAACCAAATTGTGCAAGCTAGAGAAAAGATCATCTGATCATTTTGATCTTAGTTGTGGGAGAAAATGTCTCCTCATAGTCAATGCCTTCTTTTTGTGTGTACCCCTTTGTTACTAGTCTTTCTTTATACTTTTCTATGGTCCCATCTATGCTTTGTACTTTGTTTTGAATATCCATCTGCAACCAATGGGTTTCTTCCCTAGTGGAAGATCGACAAGTTTGCCAAGTGTTTTTTTCATTGATTGATACTCAACATCCATGGCATCTTTCCAAGATTTTGACTATAGGGATTCCTGGACTGTAGAGGGCTCATCAGATTCAATAACTCTACTCATAAAGAAAAGTTTACTTCTTCTCTGCTTTTCTTGTGAGTCCTTGGTCCAGTGGTGGATGTATCCGGTGGAGCATCCAATTTTGCATCTCGTATCATGTTAGTATACCACTTGGGCATATGTTGAACTACTCCCATGGGTCGTGGTTCTATCTGATCATCACCATCATCCCCATCATCACTTTCATCATCATCTGTGGGAACATCAGCTTTATTTTTACAACAGGTGAAAAATCTACATCAGGTGAGTCGGAGGAGGAGTCTCTTGCTTCCTTCTTCTCAAAAAACTCAACATCTCTGCTGGTGTAGACTTTCCTGGTCTTTGGATCCATCAATTTGTACCCAAGAGTCTCTTCACTATAGCCAATGAAGATGAGTTTTTGTGATTTCATATCCAACTTCTTCTATTCTTCTTGGGTATGTGCATGCTTTTTTGCACCCAAATACTATGAGGTGTGCAACAGATGGTTTCCACTTTGACCATGCTTCATATGGCATTACTCCATCAAGAGAAAATGTGGGCACTCTATTCAACAAAATAAACTATTTTTTTTTCTGCTTCTTCCCAAAATGTCCTCACTAGTCCAGAATCATCGATCATGCATCACACCATTTCCATGATAGTATGATTTCTTCTCTCAACAACACCATTATTTGGTGTGTGTGGAGGAGGCATTTGTCGATGAATCCGTGAGCTTGTAGGTAGGATTTGAACTCATTATTGGTGAATTCCCCCTCGATCTGAGTGGAGAGTTTTGATGTGATGACCAGTCTCATTCTCAACAGACCACTTTGAACTTCTTGAAAGTTTCAAAAGCTTCACTTTTCTTACGAAGACAATATATCCACATTTTTCTCGAATAGTCATCAACACAAAGCATGAAGTATTGAAATCTAGAATGACTCGGTTGCATCGGACCAAAAGATCGGTATGAACAGATCAAGCTTACCATGAGCTCGATAAGTACTCTTCTGGAATGAAGCTCTGTGTTTTTTCCTACTAGGTAGTGAGGACACTTATCTGTATCCTTCTGGAGAGATGGAAATCCTTTTACCATATTGTACCAAGTGAAGTGTTTTGAGATACTTGAAACTAATGTGACCAAGTCTCGATGCCACAATTGTGCAGAGGTAGAATTCTTAGCCACAAGTTCTGATCATCTTTGTGGAAAAATCAAGTTGGAACATATGTCCCACATTGGAGGCTTTTGCAACTATTTTTGAGCCTCGTGATTTGTCTCGAATTAAACACATTTTCTTTCCGAAATGACTATCAAAGTCAATTTTCAAATTGTGATCTAGGAGTTGATTAATGACAATAGCAGATTTTTTGTCAACCTAGGGACATATAGTACATCTGATAATCTACAATTGCATGAACCAAGAGGAAGAGAAATGTTCCCAATCCCTATACTATGTATGAAGAATCATCACCTAATGAAACATGATTTTTTGAAGGTGTGTCCCTCATTGAAGTAAACCAGTCTCTATGGCTTGGTCATGTCATGTGTTGAGTGGCTCCCGAATCAACATACCAAGACATCACTAGATGACGTGGAAGGTTCACTTGATCGAGAAGTGTACAAGAAGTCTTCATTATCAAATGTTCTTCTTGCTCAACTATATTTCCTTGTTGATGGGGTTTTCTTTTCCAGTTCCCCTTCTTCTTCCCTTGATTGTAGTTAGAATGTCCCTTATAAGATTGTTGATTTTGAGGTCCAGATTTTCTTGATGAACCTTTCTTATAGGTATTGAACCAACAATCTTTTAACTCATGTCCTCTTTTGTAGATAGGACATTTATTCTTATTCTTATTTTGTTTGTCCCCATGTTGATGTTGTGTTTGGGAATTTTGAGAGGAATTAGGTTTTCCTTTTCCTTTTCCTTTCCATTTTTGATGAGAAGAAAGTGCTTGCTCCTCTTCATCATCTTTATTGTACATAGCTTCCTCTTGTTGCAGTAGATTCACTAACTTGTCAAAAAAGCTGACTATTTGATCGACAAGTTGAGTGTTGTCACAAAAATGTGGTATGAAGGAGGGAGTGCTCTCAGAACAATGGGAATGAGAGTTGTATCAGTGACCTCCTCTCCTAGGGCTAGAAGTGAAGCCCTTAATTTGTAACTCTTCTTAAGAAAGCTTCTATTTTCTCATTTTGTTTGAACTTTAGTGTGTGTAACTGACTCTACAAATTCAATATGACATTCTTGTTCTTGGCCTCGTACACTGTGCTCAACTTATCCCATGCTTCTTTGGCTGATTTGGCATCTCGAATGTGGGGTTACACATCATGGACACTGCAAACAAGATTATCATCTTGGCCTTCTGATCGGATCTATCAAACTGTCTGTTGTTGTGTTGTATCAGTTGTTGATCTGGTTAGTGATAGAACCATCACAACATTCCAAATCTCTTCAAACTCAAGTTGTGTCTTGATTTTTGTCTTCCATGTTGCATAGTTATTTCCTCTTAGAAGTTGAGAATCTGGAAGAAAGAATTTGGGGGCATTGGTGCCCATTTTGCAGAATCAACGAAAAGGGTAAGGCTCTTATCACTCTAGGTATATGGTCTCCCAATCTATATACCATCGATCGATATACCAAACCTTTCTATATATGTGCCCTTCTGATATACCCATTGAGTACGTGGAAGAAGCTCGCCCTTTCTATATACTCGATAGTACGTGAAAGAGGTGTTAACATATGTGAAAGAATTGATACGTGGTACCAAGACAATACTTGAAAGGGGTTTGTGTGATTATTGACACCGGCTCAAAGAAATATCCTCATACATACATGCGTAACTTTCGCTATATACTCGGATAATTTCTCAGTCTGGATTTAAGTGTGCAATCATTCACAGATGGATGGGAGGGCTCAAAGTGTGTGCATTGTGTCCTTATTACTCCCCATCGATTTAAAGGGTCGATGCCCAGATGATGTTGTTGCAGCTATATTAGGCGTTAAGTGTGTAGTAGTAGTCATGATGCGACTTTACCGTAAGCGCTTCCCAGAGGCACTTTTTATATGAACGCTGCGAATGAGATCGAAGATCTCGTGAGTGATACAGAACCAAATTTTTATTATTTTTGATTACAAATCTCTGCCATTTTTAAAGCAATTACAATGGTTTTTGGTTGAATATGGAAACTTGTAAATTAGTACAATACACTGAAATATACAATTACATCAAAATTTTAAAAAAATTGAATGGCAGGAAAAAAATTTTTTTTTTTTTTGGGGCCCTTGGTGGCCTCGGAGCTCAATACGGCTCTCTGAGAAAAAACCACAAAAAAATGGCTAAAAATGTAGTTTTTAATCACCCCTCCTTTGGAAAATGTTGCTAGAATAAAAAAAAATGCTATGTGGGAAAAAAAATTGACCCTTTTTAGGGTTTTTCTCGCTAAAAAATTTAGTGGGGGTTTAGTTAGCACTAAGTGCTTTACTAGAGTTGGCAACTACTAAATTTGGGGGTTTAATCAGTTATATTTAAACTAAAAAAAATCTTTTTAAAAATGTCAATTTGGGTGGGTCAAATATTTAAAAACCTATTAAAAATATTGGGAAGTTTGGGGTGAACCTCAAACCCACCCCATTCTTTAAAGCCTTCCCTAATTGCCTCTATCCAACATGAAAGTGCTATATGTGCTTGCTTAATATGAAATGAAAGAAATTTGTATTTAAAAAAAAAATTAAAGTTGACTAACCTTTTAAAAAACTTGGCATTAGCTGCATGGGATATCCACGTGGCTGTGTGGAGGTGAGGTGGATTTAGGCATGGATTTAGGAAAATCGGATTCGGAATCTTCTTTTGTTTTTTTTTTTATTTTGCCTTTTGTATTTTTTCTTCCTTTTATTTTTCGCCGCATTTCTTTTTTTTTTCCTCCACATTTTTTTTTTGTTTTCACATTTGAATGTTATTTGTTTATTTGACTTTATTTTTTCCTGCTTTTTTTATTTTAATTTTTTTTTTTTTTTTGTGTTCAATTTTTTGATCCGTTGGTTTACGTTGTTCAGCTGGGTTTGAGGCGGGACATGGGTTACAGGCTTGTGCTTGGCCAAATCTCATTAAGGAAACGGAGTTTTATTTTTTGTACGAAGCCATGAATAGATTCATCGATGAATAGGTATAGTTGATGCATAAACTCGTCAATGAATGACTGGTCTGCAATGCACGAGAATATGGATTGAATGATCAAGGTCAGGACACGGCTTCTCCAATGACAACAGTATACAAATTTGCTTATTTGCATGATGTATAAATCAGGAGGACGGCTTGGTCCAATTGACCAATCAGGCTAGAACGAGGCTGAGCTTTTCACACGAGAGGTGGATCCATGACTCAATGAATACTCAAATGAGCTCGGCAAGGGTTGGCTAATGCAAATGTTCAACTCGACTTGGCTGGAATAATCCGCTGGCTCGAAAAACAAAACTTGATGGCTCATTTTCATCAAAATGACACAAGTGAAAGGGTGTTTCCACACTCAATGTTGGCTCAATCCGAATGGATGCTCGGATGAAGAGCTCTTAGGAACCTGAGCTCGGCAATGTGATGAAAGCTCTCTTGAAAAATCAGATAAAATCCTTTGGTAGATAGTCAAATATATAAATGAACCTCTAAATTTAGAGGTAAAACCCCTAATGGGGAAAAATTTTTTTTTTTTTTAAAATTTTTCTTTTCATGGAACAAATTTTTCCTAGTGCGAGGGCACCAAGGAAAAAAAAATTTTTTCTTCTTTTTTTCCAAACACCTGGAGAAAACAGGAGGTTGTGGGGATGTAGGATGTTTGGGAAGCTTCTTTGGAGGCAACACAAGGCTCTCTTGAGAATGTAAATTTCTTCTCGAGATGTTGAAAAACACTTTTTTCTTCCTTCTGCAACCTCTCTCCAACCTACTCTTCGGGAGCTAAAATCAAACAACTCTAAGGTACCAAATGAAAGTGTAGAAGAGGGATGGAAGCCTCACAATTTTATTAATAATCAATCAAATCAACATTACAATGAATGTGTTACAATTCTTATAGGAATTGAACAACCATGTGTAGACAAATGGAGATGTTGCAACAATGCAACAATAAACATACCGTGCACATATAATTACAAATATATTGTTTGAACCATATAACAACTCAAATAATGACAAACAACATGCTACGGGAATACTATTCCCAAATACAATTAAAATATGGTTTATAACAACTTACCAAGGAGACACACTAGGGTGAATGAGGCCCTTCTCCAACAACTCCTCTAGATGAATCTTGAGCTCATGAAGCTCTAGAGTTGTCATGTGATAAGGTGCCCTAAACCTGGCGCTGCTCTTGGTGCTAGGCCTATGGTGAAATCCACCTCTCTATGAGGTGGTAATCCAGGAAGCTCGCTCGAAACACATATGCAAACTCCTCAATACCACATGCTCATCAAGAGGTGAATGATCTAAAGTAATATCGATCGACGGTGATTGTAATTGCGAACAACCGACAACCCTTGTGCATTCTCCGCTTGATTTGTTTATTTGAGATAATACACAAGGAAATAGGCCTCTATGTCCTAAAAATAACAATTGAATTCCCAAAGTCATCCCGACACTCAATGATCTTACTCCTATGCTTTAAATTTTCCTATGAAACTAAAGAAAATCCATGCCCATAATAACCTCATAGGATCCTAAAGGAAATACTCGAAGGTCCAAGGTAGTGGAGAATACTCCCAAATCGAGTACACAACTCTCCACGTAGGTATCCACTGTGAGTTTATCCCCGAGGCCAACTAAACTGCCAAATATCTAGCTTCCTAGCCACGACTAGCCCACATTGGTCCATTATAGATAGTGATATAAATGAATCTAATGCCCCTGAATAAAAAATAATTGAGACATAAATACCCCTAATAGTACATGTAGTCTCGATAACCATGGCCTGATGCTTAGCCTGGCGGTTATCCACTTCTGCATAGATACGATGAGCGTCTCCTACATCTAACACTATCTACTCTAAGGTAGGGTATATCTACCTATCATTGGTGGTGGGTTTGTGTGGACACATACACACGTAGTGATCATGGGACCTAAAAATAAAACATCCTACTAATCCTCTCTGAGTAGGGATCCCACCTGTATCTCGGTGTACCGAACCTATTGGCTCGACTCTACGGAAAATTGTTGTGTATGGGCTAGATGTACCTAGTGGGTGCCCTATCTCTTATCTCTACCCATACTAAAACCTCCTCAAACTCTACCTCTCTACATACTTTTTGTCTGCTAGTCCTTTGTTGTTGATGTGCATAGTGTTTGAGTGTGATCATTGGGTGTGGCGAAGGTCTCGAGAACTAATTGTGGAGGCCAGAATCTCCTCTCTAGGGGTAGTTTTGTACCCCATGAACTCGATCTTGAAAGGACTACATCCTCTCCTAAAACTTTCCCTTAGTCTTGTCTCTGTGCTCTTAGGCCTTGCTCATGTTCTCCAAGATAAGTAGGCCTTCTCCACGGCCTTCTCAAGTTTTGGAGGAGATAACATCCTAACAGCCCCAAAAAATATGAATTTAGTCCCTAAATAAACATGTTGACTTGCAATTTCTCATCCTACAAATAATCCACATATGGAAATAAATCCATAAATTAGCTCTCATATTGTGCAACCATGCCTAAAACTTGTCGAATATCATGGAACTAGTCAATCCTCTTCTGAAAAAAGTGTTGAGACATGTATCGGGATCTAAATAGCTCCTCAAACAACTCCCAAGTCATTGAGTCTTTATTCAAGTGGATATTTCAACCCTCATTCCTCCACCATATGTCCTGTTTTGTCATCGAAGGAGGTGTATAAGAACATAGCCTTGAATTTTCTCTCATATAAGTGTAGTCTTAAGAAACTTTCAAGGCTTAGGAGCCATGACTCGGTCCTAAATCCATATGTGGTTCCACTATACGTGGGTGGACTATAGATGAAGAAGATATCTAATCACATCGCTTATATCATGATCTTGATGTTGATGTCCAACCATCCCCACATCTAGTGAATGTAGTCATTCCTCATAAAGTGGTCCCTCAATGCTTTGAGAGTAGCTCTGATGAAGAGAAGTCACCCTCTCAAAGTGAACGGAGGGATACGGGACCTATCCCACCTCTTTGAGCGTCATGCTAATGTGGCTCGGAGTGTGTGCCATCGACTAGCGGAGTATCCTCTCTGGATGGTCAAATCTCTCTCCTGGATCGATGTGCAAGGAGACACTACTACAAGACTCCCATCATCTGTTGTAGCACCTCCAAAAACATTTCTCTTAATTCAAGAGCACATGGCTCGGGCGTAGGTGACCTACATCCCAAATCCCTAATGGATTGATGTCGTGTACCTCATATAGGCATCCTGTGTATGAAAGGAAAGGAAAGTTTATGAGTTTGTATAGGTAGCGGAAATGTTTAAATGGGTTACATTTATTGATTTAACCATTATTAATTTAATTTTACAATTACCTAAAGCGTCCGGTGTTGTAAACCCGAGCTTTGATACCAAATGTAGTGCCCCATATTTTGGCACTTGAACCAAAACTCAAACACCTAAAAAATTGGGCAATTTTTTTGAGCACGTCTTATTTAATATAGTTTCATTTGTTAATAATTGTTACCGGGTTAAAGTACCCCTAGGTCCATATTTAATTTATTTAAATATTTTAATAAAACCCAACTTAGTATTTTATTTCCACACATCTTTAATTCAAAAGCTACCTAATGCCTAACATTTGTTTATTTAACCAATATTTTGAATGCCATATTATTTTGTTTTAAACCCACCATGGCCATTAGTTTATCTCACTAGGCTCCCATTTAACTTTTTTACCCCATTTCCATTTAAATCAATCCCACAAATTTAAAGTTGTAGGATTTAATCTAGACCCTTAGATTATTTATTTTCAACCCTAGATTTTAGAGATATCCTACAACCCTAATCCTCATCTTTGCGTTTTCTCCTTTTTACTTTTGTTTTAATTATTCTCTCCTCATTTACACATGTAAATTGTAGGAGGAAGAAGAAGGCCATAGAGGCCATTTGGTAGCTTCATTTCCATATTGATCAAATTTTCATGGAAAGTAAATACCCCATATCATTATTTTAGATTTAGATTTTAGATCGGGGGATCCTAAGATCTCTCTTTTTCTTTATTTCCATTAACCGGGGTTTTAGTTTTTATTTTCATTTTACATATAGATTATATATATATATATTTTTGAAACCCTAATTTTTTTTTTTTTGGTTTGTGTGTGTATATATATATATATATATATATATATATATATATGTATGTATGTATGTATGTATGTATGTATGTATGTATGTGTGTATGTATGTATGAATGTATGTATGTGTGTGTGTATGTATGTATGTATGTATGTATGTACACTCATGTGCGGCTCAATGTTTTCAGGTCACAGTATGTGTTGTGTGTAAAGGTCTCGATGGGGGGCGGCATGGCCACATGTGTGATGGGTTTGGTGAGGGGAGGGTTTGGTGTGGTGTGGCCACGGCTACACACCAACTATGGCTATTTTTAGGGAAGGGGGATGTGGTAGGTCTCCCCAAAGCTATGCTTTCCTTTATTCATTTCATCGTTAAAACAAACACACAACCAATCTTTGCGATATAAAACCTTTTTTAAAACACACACACACACACACACACACACACACACACACACACACACAGATATATATATATATATATATATATATATATATATATTATATATATATATATATATATATATATATATATATATATATATATATATATATATATATATATATATATATATATTTAAACATATTATTAAGAGGGCATCACACATCTCATTTTGACATTTTATATTTTATAAAAAATGTATGTATGTATGTATATGTAATGATATACTTTAATTCGGGTTTGAATGATTTTATAGAGATATAGAGGATGAAAAGCACCATGGAAACTAATTTTATTAAAAACTCCTTTCTTATTTTATTTTAAGAAAAATAACTCATAAAATAGAGTAATGGTGTAATAATTTCAAGAGAAAATTATAGATTAAAATCATTCACACTTTTGGGGCACAAAATGCAAGATATTTAAACTAAGAGAAATTTTCAACTATAAGCTTTATTGATTTTTTTCACTAAATTTCTTGAAAATATAGAGAGGAGATTTGGCTAAATCTACAACATGCTTACTATATTCCTATTCTCAAAGTCTATCATCAAAATGAGAGCAAGAATTGTAACAAAATAATCTTCTCTATTTTTCGTTATTAAAAAGCTAAGAAACACCCTTAAAACTTTACATTTTAATGCTAAGATATGCTTAGAAATACAACAAAATCTGCTTTCTTTTCTTCCTCAAATTATAAAAGTTAGAACATCATTTGATAAATAAAATAAACTAATACGTGAAACTCTTTTCTCTCAATACAATACACTAATCAAATAGAATATGGGTAACAAATTTATTTAAACTCAACATACATCCATTCCTTCAAAACTTCATTACAATATAAATGAAAAATCAACCTCCCAATCCCATAATCCAAGCCTTACAATATTCATTTCAATAGATAAAGGCTTAACCGCAAATCCTATTAAATAAGGATTACAAACATGTAACAAATGCAAGGGTAAGAGTTTACTACAACATGTAGGAACAAGTTTACAATATTCCAATCCTTCTTCTCAAAGAGAGGATAAAATGATGCTACAAGTGTTGGGATTCAAGTTTCTTCTCAAGATAGAGAAAACTTAAAAATATTACAATAACCATTACAAAATCATACCTAAAATGCAAGAGGACAAGCCTCCCCAAAATTTCCAAATTATTCCAATTCCATTCTCCAAGTATATTTTCCAAGCTTCCACACCATGAGAAGGTCTTCAATGCACAAGAGAAAAGGGTCTGGTTTCCTCCCAACCAAATGGCATCATCACATGCCATCTCCACCAAATGGAGGACATGTTAGCCTCCTCCAAGCCCATGGGAGAGAGAATGCATGCCTCAAGTTTGCACAAGTAAGGGGAGACAAAAGGGTGATAATACACAAACAAAAATTGTATTACAAAACAACCAAAAGAACACCAAATTCACAAGAGGAGAACTCCATATTTTCCTCAAAGGGGAAGAGTGGCAAGGAGCCCATAATAAGCCATATTGTGAACCAACCATAGGAACACTAAAATAATATCCATAATACCCTCCTTATCTCTCCATTAAAAATACCCTCCTTATCACTCCATCCCAAACACCAAGCCTCCTCCTTGGAAGGATTTTCAAACCAAGCATGGTTTCCTTACCAAGGATGGAAGAGGAGGTTCAAACCATATGAAAATCCTTCTTCCACATCAAACCATATGAGGGGAGGAATAAAAATAAAGACCATCATGGCTTGCCCATCAAGCCATGTGGTGTAAGAGGGTTTCCTCCCTCTTCCCCTACAATTCCAAAATCCACCACAAACTAGGATGGATGGAGAAAATAAGAACAACAAGATTTACAAAGACACCCACAACAAACATGCAAGCATTCAAGAAACCAAACAACCATTCTTTTTATTTTTCACATTATATCATAGAAAAAAAACTAAGAGGGATGAAGGCCTACCTAAAAATTAGCTATCCAACTTCAAGAACAAACCAAGCTCTCCCAAGCTCCAAGCTCTAAGCTCTCTCCAACTCCAATAGTAAAAATGACAAGCCAAAATTCCTACCCTTCTCCATAATGAGGTATAAAAAGAAGAATCAAACAAAATCCTCACAAATGAGATGGTGACATGTGTCACACATTTCATTATCAAACAAAATATTCCCAAAATCAAAATGAACATAAAAAAACACATTTAGGAGGTAATCTCCCAAATTTCCTAAAGTGCCAATAATCCAACTTACTTCAACTTTTAATAAATCACAAAAATCCACCATAATTACAAGATGGTGACAAGAGAGGGGTCATATGGGAGGGAAAATCCCATTTGACCTTGAAAAGAGACCCCTACCCATAGGTAGGGTCCAAGGGCTCATTTCAATGTAAGGGAAACCCCTAATGTGAAAAGAGGCCCTTATAAATACCATATTTAGCCCAAATTCGAGATTGGGTAAAGTGGCTCAAAGGAAGAGGTGGTGGGGTCCACTAAAATGATAATTAGGTGGTCCCAAACCACTAAAAACAAGATTAATTAACATAAAACATATCTAATGCATGTGGGGACCATTAGGTCCCTAAACTAGCTTATCATAAGGATTAAACAAATTAAAATTAACATAGATACATTAGGAATCACCAATGGTCTCTAAACTGAAATACGTCACAAAAAAACAAGGATGCACAAAGATCATGCATGGATAAAGGACTCGGCCCATTTAGCCGCTTGTGTAACTTGGGATGTATATTTGAAACCCACATTCTCCTTTATTGCCCTGTAATCTACACACTCAATTCTCACATTAAACATACCTACTTGATACAATAAATTAAATAAATAATATAAATAAATCAATCATGGATAATCATTCTAACTATACAACAATCAATGTTTGCATACATGGAATGGCTAAGCACTTGCATGATAATATTCAATTTATCAAGTATTAACAAATTATATCAAATTATACGACAACATCATATATCCATCCATCATATATGAAATAAAACTAAATTGTATCACAACCTACTAGTATCCAAAACCATATAATGCAAGAAACTAAGATAATGATCATAATGCTAGATTGGCGCTACGCACCCTAATCATCACATGTGTCACCAAATGATCCATAATGAAACCACATAATATCCAAATAGTGCTAAAATCCATGAATATAATATAGTAAAAGAAAATGAGTCAACAAATGAACTTATTCAAGAAGAGGTGGGCACTACAAAATATAACCCATTATGATTGAGAAATTACACACTTATGGCATAAAAAAATAATTGGTGATAACAACCACATAGGAGACCACCACATATCTACAATTGTAAGGATCCCTTATACATATGGGTTAAGTACAAGTATGAATCAATATACTCTACTATATACGTAACATGACTAGGCTAGATTCCTCCACTTCGATGGATATATCGGATCGATACCAATCACTTAGAGTAATTACACATGGATTAAAATTAATTAGAACTAGAAAAAACACAATTAGCACAACAATAAGCTATGGAAACTTTATAGATGACTTGACCAAAGTAGGAAACACTAGAAAGGATGAAAATAGATAGCATGGTAATTCCACTAGCACAATTAGGGAAAATATGTAGATAGATTTTGAGGTCATCCCTAATATACTATTATTAGTCAATTTGGAGTTGAAAAATTCATATTTACTAATTGGTATGATAGTGATGACAATGTACATGATATCACAGATGACTACTTATGCGAGTTAAATTTAAAACCTATTGACAATGATGATTCTATGTTCCATTATTTAATTACCTCCATATGCTAGAATAGTACCAAGTTAAATCTCATTATAAGGTCAAATTTCCAAAACCTTCTCCCATTGTACAACCTAGTATGGAAGACAAACGAGGGGTTCATTAGCTAGACAATATCCTAGCACATTCGTTAATATTGAGGTAATTAAATTTGATAAAAGAAAAGCCAATATATCGGTAGACATGAAGGTGTTAGAGGATTTAATTTATTAATATTTTGAATCATGTATTGGGGGTAGGTTAACGACGTGGCCCAAAGGATGGGGAGGTTTAATTTTAATATAAAACTAAAACATTTGAATCCTAGTTTTTAAAACTAAATATCCTAAAATTTCAAAAGGATTGTGGTCATAAAGTTACTTTATAATCTCTTTTGGAATAAGGAAATATCAATTAAGAGATTCTTAACCAAAAATAATAATATGGTAGAAAACTTGGATTGAGTATGCTTTTCAACATAAGTGATATTATAGTAAAAAATAATAATGAGAGATTCTATCCCCATAACCACTATTGCTACCCCTTTTCCTTCCTTATCGGATCCCCCTGTCATCCCCCCCACCTCTGCTCCCACCCTCTTTGCCTCCACTTCGTCCCGGACCTATAACTAGGTCTTCTAAAAGACTGAACCTGGATACCCCTATTTCGGGAACATTCCTCAGGACTTGGAGGTTGCTCATAATCTCCTTCATATTAGCAGTACGGGTTCTCAGGAGACACACACTGAGAGCTCCACAAAAAGGCTGGAAGCATTAGAAATAGACATGTTGCGTTGTTGAAAGAAGAAGTCAAAAACTTGACTAAGCAAAAAGGTAAGAGGATGAAGGAGGAGGAGGCTGATATTGACAATAAACAGGTTGATGATATCTACAAAAAACTTTACTCCCTGGACAACCATCTAGGGAAAACCAAGACTCGCCATGACCATAATATGGCTATATTTAGTGCAATCGAGGAATTTATTGAGCAGCATGTCCGCTGCGTCTCTAATCTCAGTGGAATACCAACAACTCTTTGGGGCACGAGAAAAAGAAAGAAAACAAACCATTCAACAGCTAGATATTACTGACCCTACTCATATGACGGCATTGGCTATGTTCACCTCCTAGCAGACTATTAAATCCAGAATTGCCAAAGCCGCCAAGAAGTAATTGTGGATCTGCGCTGCTCTTGTTGCCTTCTATCGTGTTTTTTGCTATTTTTTGTTTTTTGTTTTGCTGCTCTTATGTAGTGTTTGAATTGGTTTGATGTTTTGGGGTAACTGCTCTTTGGTTACCCTATATTTTTATGTCTTATCTAGATCTTGATCCTTCTTATAATGTTTTTCATTCCTATTCTGGCTTCTAGGCCCTTTTTGTATACAAGGGTATAGTCCCTTTCAAAAAACTATTTACCAATAATAAAAAAACATAAATGATATTATATCACCATCTTAGTTATTTGAAGAAGCTGTTGATAAATGATTAAAGCTTAACATTTATAAAATAATTGGTAATAGGTCTTGAATGGATTCAAACTCTCTTTCAAGAGAAAATGTGTATTAAGAAAATAATAATTAAGTGAAAAGCATGATATATTTTTTGTTTGATATATTAGGATAGAAATAAAAAGGGTTAAATAAAATTTTAATGAATGGGTAGGTAAGGTACATGAAAAATAGGGGTATTTTTATTCTAATAATATAACTAGAGGGGTATTATCAATTGAAAAGTCAAATGTTAAAACTAGCATTAAGAGTATTCTTTAATACCCTTCGAACAAATGTGTTGTACCATAATTTTATTAATTGAACCCTCTTTGGGAAGATGATCAAGTACTAGTGAAAAGTGGTGAAAAATAATTAAATACCATTTTTTAAAAACCCGGGTTTCTCAAAAATAAAGTGTAAAAGTAAGATATACCTTTAGATGATTATACTTCACTATAGGTGTCAATCGTTTCTAAGCGCGTATGGATAATGAATATCTAGCTTCAAAAAAAGGGCTTATATGTAATTTAAATGGCTTCAAAATATCAATAGTGAATGATTATCTTAATAAAATTAATCTCATCAACATCATTAACCCTCGAAGATATCATAGTAAAAAAACACCCCACATGTTGCATTACCACTATCACTAGAACATGGCCTATTAAATCCTTACCTTATAGGTGACGGTGTATGGCTATCAAACTATCACAATAATCAATTAACCCTTTGTGCAATTATCATTGTTTTATTGTCCATTATGTTAATTAATGTCAATCATTAAAATCTAAAATAAAAATGCTTAAGGATAATTGCACAATTGAGATAGTCCACACCAACTTTGCACGATTAAAATGGTCACATCATATTGATGTAACAGAGGCACATAAGAATCCTTGATTTTATAATTTCACGTATACCCCATCTATCAAGAACAAATATTTGGAACAATTCCTAATCAATATAGCCACTTCCAAGAATATATTTACATTGGAGGCATTATGCACACTTGATCTTACTATGTCAAATATCATACATGTGTGGTCACATAACTTCAAGGATTTATTATGTTAATTTTTATATTTGGTCTCCATGTTTGAGAAACAAAATTAAATGTGCAACCTAACCCAAACTAGATTCACTATCATTGGGAAAATCATGGTTATAACACTTAAAGAATGGTATTGATGCAAATAATTTCACTATTAACTTCCCACATCCAAGTACATATTTTTACAATTAAACGTGATGGCCTCCCAGAGCACCAATGAAATTTGAAACATTAGAAATACACTATAGAAAATTAAGTCTGCGATCACCCTCGCCTTATAATGATGAGGAATACAATATCAGCATACTCCCTTTATATAAGGTGTGTGCCCTTTATAAATGGTAAGTGCATTGATGATTTTTTATCGTTCAACTTCCTTCTTTGCATTTACATTTGCAAAAGGCGTACACCCTTGTATAATTATAAAACAACATTAAATTCATATTTATTTTACCATTTTCACTACAATTTCACACTTTATGGGTTTTAACTTATTTTGCATATAAGACACATATGAATTCTCAATTTAATATTGTTTGAAACATCAAAATCAATATTTTTGTTAGAATTTTCATCCTCATTGAATTAAAAAGCATAAAAATCAAACATGGGGTCCGATAGTTACCGTAAAAGACTAAATAAAGATAAAATAAATAATGAACTTAAAGTTCAAAGAGAAAGAGAAAGAGAAAGAGAAATAAAAAGACAAACACTTAGGAGAGAAAAGAAAAATATTCTAATGAAGGTCAAGGTACTTATTCTATAATAAATAATGTTTCTATTGAGAATAACATGTCTAATTTAATAGAATTGAATTTACAAATATATTCAATTTAGAGTAGAGAATAAAATATATTGCCAAATGATGAAATTGAATATGTAAGACATGGTAATGAACTTGTAATGGATGATGAATCACATGGAGAAAATTGGTGTATTGAAACATGTATCCCTAATGAAGTATTTAAGTGTGATGATACAGTGAATTTGCATGATGATAATATGATGACTTTAGTTGAACGCACTCCAAATGGAGAATAATTTAATACTAGCCCCGTAGAGTTAGATGTTGACTTAGACACACATCCCCTCCTGCATGGTTGAAGCAATAACACCATAACTTATAAGAAATGATTTATTACCTATGCCCACCCATCCATTTAAGATAATTAGAAGAACGCCAAGATATTTGATTAAAATAGATGAGAAGATATTAGAACCCATGGAAGGTAAAATGTCAAAACGTACAACTAGACGTCATGCTAAATAAGTATGGAAAAAGAAAACACATACACAATGATGTCAATTATTTTTTTGAAATTATGAAAAAAGAGTCTGTGATGCGTATTTCATGGTTGAGAACAATAAAACTAGATGGAAGAAATAATAAAACCATAAAGAATCTAAATGAAGAATTTAATTCAATGGGTAAAACTAGTCTAAATAAAGATAGTAATG
This sequence comes from Taxus wallichiana var. yunnanensis, assembly GCA_018340775.1. Lineage (NCBI taxonomy): Eukaryota > Viridiplantae > Streptophyta > Pinopsida > Cupressales > Taxaceae > Taxus > Taxus wallichiana. The sequence continues at coordinate 299,178,856 of CM031238.1, forward strand.
TTGTAAGACGAATATTAAATGAGTCTATTGTGATTAAGGTAACATGTGCACATAAATTTGTAAGTGAAACAATTACAACCCATAAATTGAATAAGAAAAAAATATATTGTGTCGTAGGAAGAAGAACAAGATTAGATGATCCTTTAGAGTGTTGAGCATTTAGTGGTAGAATACAAATAAAATACAAGGTATTAGTAGAAGCAACAAGACATGATTTTAAAATTTGGCATGAAAACAAAACAGTCTCGTCTAATCTTAAATATGTATTAAGAAGAAGAAAAGGCTTAAAAATTCATGAGCCACATCCAAAACATTTCTTGGAAACAACCAAAACAGAACTCTATAATAAGTTTCTTGAACAATATAAGGATCAATTGAGGATCGGCCAAAGGTATTTTGAGATGTGACAGACATTTTATGGGTAAGTGCATAGAAATGGGGGCCAAAAGGGGTTCTTAAGTGGACATTTGTTCGAAAAAACAAGAAACTTCAACTTGTACAATTTATTTGAGATAGTTAAACTAAAAATATGAAGATGTTATAATAACATAAATTGTAGCATTTCGAGTCTAGTTCCTAAACTACTATTTTTATAATGGTTAATATTAAGTGGGTTAAAGAGTTAAAATGTCAATAAGTTCTCCTTTTTTGTTAAAAACATAGTAGATGGTCGGTCATGCCCCCCATTTTTGAGCACTATGTAGTATTTTTGAAAACCCTTTGGTAGAAAGATAGATATGATCATTGGGCTTGTTCGATGTAGGTCCCGAGGTTTATTCTCTCTATTGGGATGTACCCTAAGAGATTGGATGGTGTGGGCGTAGTCACCTTCCTTTAGGTATTAGTTGGTCTAGACCGTGGCCTCCTCATGCTAGGTGCAAAATTTGTCGGACACGTAGTGGTCCTGGGTTGGTTCCTAATACCCTTGGTTTAAAAAAGATAGATAGGATCATCTAGTTTGGTATATTTTTATTAATATTTTTAGTGAGTATTTAATTTTTATGATTTTCCAAGTGAAAAGATTTTGAAAATTGAAAAAATAACGAATAACCGACCGTGCCCCTAACTACCTAAAAAAATATCAAAAATTAGTTTTTTTAATATGTTTAGAATTAGTCCCATTTAGAATTGTATAATATTTAATCAATTTGGAGTGAAAAAAAGATACATGATGAAATACAGACATGTATAAATACAAAAAATAGAGCTATAAAAATACATAGTTAGAAAATAATAAGTATGGAAACCTTATACAAGTCAAAAATACTTGAAAAATCATATGTTTGAATTAAAAAAGTGTAATTGACCTCATAGTCAAATTTTTAAGAATTTTTTGATCATTTTACAGGATTATTGTGGCGGAAGAATTTTTTTATTTTTTTGTAAAACATGCATTGTTTTTGTATTTAAGTAGGTAGATGTCGTAGGCTCGAGGTTCAAAACCAGTTCTAAGCCATGGGGCCTTGCCTTCGAGAGAGAAAAAAATAGAATTTATATGCGCTATAACGTGTATGAATTACTACACATGAGCGTTATATTTTTTAATATGCCCTGCTCCCTCTAATATCCATTTTTGTTCCTTTCACAAGATTTATGTCCCCACTTTGTTCACTGCAATTTTGTGTACCCTCCCGCATGAATTTTTAGTAGTTGAAGCTATCCCCACCCCCACTATCTATATTTTACTAATCATGGGGGATAAAAAATGATGTAAGGACATGAAAAACTTTAAGAATAAAACACTAGAGAAATTAGAAGTGATTAGAATAAAGAAATTGTAGTAGATGTGAAAATTACGTGGAGGGAAAGATACATCTACTATCTCAAATGCACATGATGTTGTAGACAATGATGAAGAAATACATAATGAAAATGAGGAGAATAATTATTTTGTAATGAGTATTGATAATGAATTAAATGATAATGTTCTTATGGATAAATAATTTGATATGAATAATAATATTGAACCTTTACCTGAGAATGTAAATGTTAATCCTGAAAATTACATGGAAACACCAAATGAGGAAAGTAACCTTGATAATGAATCTTTACCTCTAAGAACACCTCCTTCCATTTTTCATATAAAACCCTTTTAATTTGTTGAAATTTATGAAAACATTATATAACTAATGCCTAACAAAATGTTTGATAGAAATGTGAGATGAAAAGTTATTGGAATCGGAATAATTACTTTGAAAAAATAAATGATACACAAAGATGTAAATTATTTGTTACATTAATGAAATTAATTAATATGAGACCTACAATGAATACCTTAGGGCTAAGAACATCTAATATTAATGATTAAAATGTGACACTTATTGAAAATCTAAATAAAGCATACCATATTATAGGTGTCAAAACAACACACCAAAGATAATAATGTCACATAGCGTGCACTTACTAATTGTATAGTAAATGATTGAAAAAATAACCAAATGTTTGATTAGAAAAACAAGTAGATATTTGAAGGTATAAAAAAGACACAAAAGTCTTGAGTTAGTCAATAACACCGACTATGGAGCATTCTCTAGTAGACACACATAAAAATACAATGATACATATGATATTCTAAAATAATTACTTGTAAATTTTGGAATGAGATCACAAGGGTTTTAAAAAATAGAAGAGATATGGTAAAAATAAGAATAGGTTCTCATAATTGTGAAGCACGTGAAAATCATTTCTTGGATATGACTCAAACATAGTTATTCTCTAAGTTTAAGAATGGAAATCCAAAATTGACATTAACCAAAGATTTTTGAAATGAAAAACCCTTTTATGTGAAAATCAATCACCGACATACCACTTGTTGTAGGCATCATGTTGAATTTTCAATGCATTATGATGTTTTTTGTCAAGAACACTATGTTTTACATACTGACATCATGTTGTAGGAGTGTGTATTAAATGTCCCACCAAAATTAGCAAGGGAATTTATTCCTACCATATTTTGTGAAAGATTAATTAGACAATTTTTTTATAACAAAGCATGCTTGGATGGAACCCGCAACATATGTGGTGGCTTACGAAATTGGAAATTTGTATCCATGAGGAGAGTACACATATAATAGTAAAATAATTAATTGGTCTCAACAAATATAAATCAGTGGTATATCAATTAAACTATGGAAAAGAATCTAAGAGGTGCAAGTTTGTTATAGAACAATTACGTGTATCGAGAATATATGGTTGAATTCAAAGAGGAAATTTTTTTATGAGCACGCAAGGCACACATATAGAGCTCTATCATTGGATGAAATTTTCATTTTTAGTAAGGACACATTCCCACTTGGTATTATTGTTTTAGTAGTTTACTTTGCAGAGAATAACTCACCTGAAGCCATAAATGGAGGTTCAATCATAATACTATAAGCGACAAAGGAATCATCAAATACATGCTTTTGGGTGACTCTTTTGGCATGGCCATAAGCACAAATTTAGAAATTGAGTTAGATTATAATCATATATACAAGTGCTATTGTTTTATGTTTCCATAATAATCCAAAGTATTATCACTTCCCAAAGCAAATTTATATGCCTACAAAGATATATGTAAAATAATTTTATTAATTATCTATTTTGGAAAGTTGCATGATGCTAATATTTTTTTTTTTATATTGGGGATTTGTGAAAGTGTAGGTTGGGGTTGGAAAAGGATCTCTTTTTCATAGTTGGATAAGAAAACACTATTTTGAGGAATGAAAGTGTATGATAAAGAAAAAAATGGGACTCTCTAATGTAAATTATCATTTTTAATTTTCTCCTTAATCGATGATTTACTTATTTCCTTTCCCTTGTTTTTTACTAAAGCTACACAAGTAAGAGGAAATTGATATTTTTTGTTAAATGTTAATAAAATGACCGTTGCATCACAAAAACAATCGACGTTTTTGGATCTAATTTAAAACCCTTTAAATTCAATTCTTTCTTTTAATATGTATGAATTTGTATTATACAAGTGGCACATGCAAGCTAGTCATGGCAAGTGTTACATGTATTTACATCAAAGGTATTTACTAAATGGGACTGGCATGTGGTTATCTTTCCTGACAGATCACATGGCCCCCACCCATATTCATGATGGACTCCCATATGCCCCATCCACATGCATCACACTTTTTCCAAGAGTCACATGCCAAAGTGGAGCCTTGTCGGCCAAGCAAATTTGTCATCATCGGGTTTTGACGAGTTTGTCGCATGTTTTCCTAAGAGAGATGAGATGGCAAAGGACGCCGCCACCTTCTCATGTCAACTCAAAATTAATTCAACCTCCTCTATAATTGTGCTCTTTTCTCCTCCCACATTTTTGTTTCGTAATCTATTTTTGTTCTCTCTCTTTGGCAAAAACTCGTTTCGTAATTATTTTTCGTGTATTTATGCTCCCTCTCTATATTTGGCTACATTTGGGGTGTATATCGTATTTTTTGTAGTTCTATGGATGTTATTTAAATTTTTGCATATCCATTTTGGGTTAGGGTTTAAAAAATAGAAATCTTTCTGTCGTTCAAGTTTTAAAAATTCGTGTTTATGTAGAAATTAACTTCAACCGGGGTCCTTTGTAATTGTGCCTTGTTCTCCTCCCGCTTTTTTGTTTTTGTAATTTTTATTCTCTCCCTCTTTAGTGGAAGATTTTTCCTCTTTGGTAGAAGCTCATTTCTATTGTTGTTCAGGTAGTTCTTACCCCTTTCTATGCTTGGCTACATTCAAGTGTATAACGGTTTTTTTTTGCAATTCTTGCAGTTCTATGGATGTTATTTAAATTTTCACATATCCATTTTGGGTTCGGGTTTTAAAAAAACTTGATGTTTATCATCTAGATTTTACGAATAAACTTGCAGAGTTTGCAGTTTTTAGTGACAAATGTATGTTTTGTTCCTTGTTCCTTGTAAAAGGGATTGTGTCCTTATACTGAAATGGAATGTACAACAAATAGAGAAAAAATGGATGGGGTGAGCACTAATTTTGAAACCCTAATGCATTGGGCCCATCCACAAAGTGAATAAAGTTACAGAGTTTAGGGTTTTGGCGTCGTCCACAGTGAATCCCAACTACAATTTTTTTTAGAGAAAACATAAAACCCACCACATGCATTCAAGGATTCATTCGTACCAACAATTTGATCTTCCCAAAAGATCTAAAATAAGTTTGATTTCTTACCATGATCTCATAAAACAAGGTAGCCTCAATATAGATTCAAGCTTTAATATTTATTGTGGATGTTTGTTTTGAGGAGGTTCAACTATTAACCTTACCAGTAGTTCATGCCAACTCGTGCAAAGTCTCCTCCATTCCTTCTTTTCACTGCCCGTCTATGTGCATGCATAGATTTCAGACCTCCAAATTCCTTTTCTTAACAACACTTAACTCAAACTTGTGAAGAAGCTATCATGACTAAAAATACAATAACATTCTTCACCCAAGAGGGTAATCAAAGAGTTACAATCATGGATTTATGTATTCTCTAGCATGCACAGTTATCACCAAGTCTAGAAAATAATTACCTTCAATGTTGCTTCCCCAAAAAGATTCAAACATACAAGTTACAATCTTGTTTCTTATTCTTTGGACCTGAGGGTAACCCTTGATACTCTTTGCTTATGGAACAATGAGCAGTGTATCACATACACTTGTAAAGATTATCTCAATCAACTTGTTTCACATAACAAAGTCATCTTATATCACAGTTTGTATAATTGAGAATACATTATAGAGGTTTGTTTTAGGCCCGAGTTTGCACCTTCCTATCATGCATGGATAACCTTCCACTCACCACAATGTGTCAATAGTATTTTCACAAATTCCAATACCATTGTACTCACAGTTGAATCAGAGTTTCATAGTTTAATCAATATACTCAGTTCATCCAAGAAGCATCAACACACATATAATAACAATTCAAAATACTTGTAAATAATTTCTCCCACAAATCATTTATAGCCTTACCAACAAGCATGCATCAGATTTCTATGAACATTCAACAAATCTCAGAGATGTATACACCATTACCAAGTACCAAAGCTTACACAAACATTATTTTTCTCCTTTCCTGAAACCTTCCTCGATTTCCAATCGATTGGGAATGCATAATTCAGTTACATTTTCACAATTTATAATCCTTCTATTAGTTTCCAACCGAATTCTAGACTTTAGACCTATTGGTCATTTGAATATCCTTAGTCTTATGCTAAGTTCCTTAACCAAAAGGAAATTCCTTGACTTATAAACTCCCATTATGCCTTTCTAGACCCTGATATGGGCCTAAGACACCTAATTACTCTTCACTTCATCCCCTTACATGCTTATAGGCTTCAAGATTCTATCAAAACAACCATAGCAAGCCAAAATCAAACTTAGGTTTCTGTTTTTGTTCTATCAAGATGCTTACATGTTTTTGTTCATTGTATGTACACTACTATGTGGTTGAGGTGAAATTTATTTTTCAATATTACATTTCTAAACTTTTTCCACAATCGAAAGTGGAGGAGATCTTATTTTACTTCTTCTTTTCTAATTATGAGTATTAGGTTCTTCATAAATATGTTTCTTTTGGCCTTCAAACTATTTGCTATCTTTGCAGACTTGACTCCTCCCATGAAATTTATTGTAATATCATCCACGACAAGTGGTTCATCACTACCCTTTCTATTTAGCATATTATCACCTTAATTGTTTTATACCTTTGGTTCATTGATTGCAAGTATACTCTACTTGCTTCGGAGTGTAGTCTACTTGCTTCAGTGTAGTCTACATGCTTGGATTATATTCTACTTGCTTTAGAGTGTAGTATATTATCACATACTATGTACATATGGTAGTGTTGCATGTGGTATACAAACTGTGTTTATATCACATAACAGAGATAAACAATTGTCTATATTCACATGATGGTTGAATAAAGTGGGGAGAAGATGTGATGATTACCTGTTGTTGTCATTGTGCTGCCAAATGACACATACAAACAAAAAAAATAAAAAGTGTGGCAGCTATAATCATAAATAATCATACACATACATATACACGCACATACACACACGTATGTATGAGTATACATGTACATATGTATATGTACATGTCCCACATACCCTGTATTATCATAGGGTAGTGTTGTATGTGGTATACACACTATGTGTATACCACATAACAAAGAAAATAAACATTGTTTATAATCTTGAACTAGCTAGGCACTCAAGGAATTTTTGTTGTGATACATACTCGAATACATACATATACATACACATGCACATACACACATGTGGGTATGAGTATACATGTACACATGTATATGTACGTGTCCCACATACCATGTATTATCATAGGGTAGTGTTGTACGTGGTATACATAATGTGTGTATACCACATAAGAGAGAAAATAAACATTGTTTATACTCTTCAACTAGCTGGGCACTCAAGGAATTTTCTGTTGTGATGCATACTTGAATACATACATATACATACACATGCACATACACACATGTATGTATGAGTATATGTACATGTCCCACATACCATGTATTATCATAGGGTAGTGTTGTACGTGGTATACATACTATGTGTATACCACATAAGAGAGAAAATAAACATTATCTAAACTCTTCAATTTCTTTGGCAAGTCAAGGAATTTGCTACTATGATACATACGTATACATAAACACATACATACACACACATATGTACATATGTATATGTATATGTCTCACATTCTGTGTATTATTATAGGGTAGTGTTGTATATGGTATACACACTATGTGTATACCATATAATAGAGAAAATAAACATTGTCTATACTCTTCAATTTGTTGGGAACTCAAGGAATTTTCTGTTATGATACACACTCGAATACATACGTATGCATATACACACACATACACACACGTATGTACAAGTATACATGTACATATGTATATATATGTGTCCCACATACCCTGTATTATCATAGGGTAGTGTTGTACATGGTATACACACTATGTGTATACCACATAGCAGAGAAAATATACAATGTCTATACTCTTCAATTTGTTGGGCACTCAAGGAATCTATTGTTGTGATACATACTTGAATATATACGTATACATGTGTATACATATAGATGCACATACACACACATATGTACAAGTATACATGTACATATGTATATGTATGTGTCCCACATACCCTATATTAGCATAGGGTAGTGTTGTAAGTGGTATACAAACAATGTGTGTATACCACATAACATTGAAAATAAACATTTTCTATACTCTTCAATTTGTTAGGCAGTCAAGGAATTTGTTGTTGTGATACATACTCAAATACATACGTATACATATACACATACATACACACACGTATGTACGAGTATACATATACATATGTATATGTACGTGTCCCACATACCCTGTATTATCATAGAGTAGTTTTGTATGTGGTATATAGACTATGTGTATACCACATAACATAGAAAATAAACATTGTCTATACTCTTAAATTTGTTGGGCACTCAAGGAATCTATTGTTGTGATACATACTCGAATACATATGTATACATATACACACACATACACACATGTATGTACAAGTATACATGTACATATGTACATGTATGTGTCTCACATGCCTTGTATTATCATATGGTAGTGTTGTACGTGGTATACACACTATGTGTATACCACATAACAGAGAAAATAAACATTGTCTATACTCTTCAATTTGTTGGGCACTCAAGGAATCTGTTGTTGTGATACATACTTGAATACATACATATACATATGTATACATATACACACACATACACACACGTATGTACAAGTATACATGTACATATGTACATGTATGTGTCTCACATGCCTTGTATTATCATATGGTAATGTTGTACATGGTATACACACGTGTGTATACCACATAATAGAGAAAATAAACACTGTCTATACTCTTCAATTTGTTGGGCACTCTAAGAATATTCTATTGTGATGCATACTCAAATACATACATATACATATACATATGCATATACACGCACATGCACACATGTATTTATGATTATACACGTACATAAGTACATGTACGTGTCTCACATGTGTTGTATTATCATAGGCTAGTGTTGTATGTGGTATACACACTGTGTGTATACCACATAAAAGAGAAAATAAACACTATCTATACTCTTCAATTTGTTGGGAACTCAAGGAATCTGTTGTTGTGATACATACTCGAATACATATGTATACATATACATGCACATACACACATGTATGTATGAGTATACATGTACATATGTATATGTACATGTCCCACATACCTGTATTATCATAGGGTAGTGTTGTATGTGGTATACACAATGTGTGTATACCACATAACAGAGAAAATAAACATTGTCTATACTCTTCAATTTGTTGGGTAGTTAAGGAATTTGTTGTTGTGATACATACTCAAACAAATACGTATACATATGTATACATATACATGCAAATACACACATGTATGTACGAGCATACATGTACGTATGTACATATATGTGTCTCACATTCCTCGTATAATCATAGGGTAGTTTTGTATGTGGTTTACACATTGTTTGTATACCACATAACAGAGAAAATAAAAATGTCTATACTCTTCAATTTTTTGGGCAGTCACGGAATTTTCTCTTGTGGTATATACTCGAATACATACATATACATACGTATACATATAAACACAAGTATGTACAAGTATACATGTACATATGTATATGTACGTGTCTCACATGCCTCACATGCATAGCTCTCTGTGGGACCCGCATCCTCCTCCATGGTGTTCAGTTTATCAACCTAGTCACCATTTTCTGAAACAGTCATGCAACTCCATTCCTGAGGCCGATACGAAGGCAGATACAAGCAAACCAATGATGGGATGAGGAAATAATGTTTGAAGTTTGAATTTAGCAACATTTAATGCCTGAATTTAATGTAAAGCTTACCTGCGTTATATTGTTTACCCTATCAAACAAGGAACAAAACATGCATTTGGCGCCAAAACCGCGAACTCTGCAACTTTATTCACAGGATTTTGGGAGAATTGGCAAGAAGGTCCAATCAAATACATACATATACATACTCAAGGAATATGATGTGATCCCTACTCGAATACATACGTATATATATACACATACATACACCCATGTATGTATGAGTATACATATACATATGTACATGTACATGTCCCACATACCTTGTATTATCATATGGTAGTGTTGTATGTAGACTTCACTCCAAAGCAAGTAGACTATACTTGCAATCAATGAACCAAAAGTATCAAACAATTTAGGTGATAATATGCTAGATACAGAGGCTAGTGATGAACCACTTGTCGTGGATGATATTACAATAAATTTCATGCAGAGGAGTCAAGTCTGCAAAGATGGCAAACAAATTGAAGGCCAAAATGGTATACACATTGTGTGTATACCACATAACAAAGAAAATAAACTGTCTATACTCTTCATTTTTTTGGCACTCAAGGAATTTGTTGCTGTGATACATACTCGAATACATACATATACATACGTATACATATACATGCACATAAACACATATATGTGTGTGTATACATGTACATATGTACGTGTATACATGTACATATGCACATGTATGTGTCCTACATACCCTGTATTATCATATGCTAGTGTTGTACATGGTTTACACATTTTTTGTATACCACATAACAAAGAATAAAAATTGTATATACTCTTCTCGCTATCCTGGTGATAGGATCACAGGACCCACATCCATATTCATGATGGCCCCGCATATGCCCCATACACATGCATCACACTTTTCCCAAGAGTTTCCTGCTAACGTGGACCATTACCGGGTATATCAAATTTCTCCTTTCCGGATTTGGATGAGTTACATTTCACACATTTTTAGACACACGTATGTATGAGTATGCATGTACATATGTATATGTACATGTCTCACATACCTTGTATTATCATATGGTAGTGTTGTACGTGGTATACACATTGTGTGTATACCACATAACATAGAAAAAACATTGTCTATACTCTTCTCTTTGTTGGGCTAGTCAAGGAATTTTTTGTTGTGATACATACTCAAATACATACACATACCTATACATATATATACATATACATGTACATATATGTACGTGTATGTATATATGTTGTGTGTGTGTGTGTGTGTGTGTGTGTGTGTGTGTGTGTGTGTGTTATTGCATATGTAGGCTTTTGTATGCCTATATGTATCCATACACATTTATATATACATGTATGTACGGATATACATGTACATATGTATATGCATATGTCTCACATACCTTGTATTATCATATGGTAGTGTTGTATGTGGTATACACACTGTGTGTATACCACATAACAGAGGAAAAAAATTATATACTCTTCCCTTTGTTGGGTAGTCAAGGAATCTTCTCTGGCATTTACTCGAATACATACACATACCTATGCATATGTATACATATACATATACATACATGTACATGTACGTAAATATATTTGTGTAATTGCATATGTATGTTCATGCATGCATATGTGTATCCATATACATGTATATGTATACGTATGTACAAGTATACATGTGCATATGTATGAATTTTTGATTATACATGATTATAGCCACCAAAATTATGTATTTTTTGTATGTGCCATGTGGCAAGACAATGACAACCACATGTAATCATTGCCTCTTCTCCATATAGTGCCCCGGAATCAGCCTCGGGAATTGGCATGAGTTGTTGACAGAGCTTTGCATTAAATGTTGCCAACTTCTAACATCCTTTCCTCATCCCATCATTTTTCGTATTTTCCTTCGGATTAGCCTCGGGAATGAAGTATCATGACTATTTCGAGAGAATCATGGTGACAGGATAGCCCGAATGCACTCTGGATTCCCATTCCCCATGCATGCATGCATGCGCGAGATGGGACCCACCCTAGTTGAGGTGGTGCAGGTTTGGTTTTAACATAATATATGTGTTTGAAAAAGAAGTGTGGCATGCAACAGGTGTTGGGTGGAGTGGTAGGCATGGATGCTTGTATTTAGGAGGTCATGGGTTTGGATCCTAGATATTTTTGTGGTTTGTGGGATTCAAACCCATGACTTCCTACTATTAGTGAAAATCACAAGCACCCCGAATATCCTAGGATCTCGAGTGGGGCATTCCATGTGATTGCACAACATTGGACCATCTCCCATGTTGTGGGACTTACAAAACTTGAGATGGACCTCCAGAGAAGGTTGGTTCCTACTTCCTAAACTACCTGCCACAAGCTACTCTAGTGCAGGTAGACCTAATCTAATCTAACCATTCCAAGGGGACATGGAGAGAGAGAGTGAAAGAGATCCCACACTAAGCGGTGATACACTAGAAAAGGAAGTGGTTAATCATGGATCCGACTGGCTGAAGTGGAGAGAGGTGAGCAGAGGAGGGGGTGGACAAGATGCACCACAAACCAAAGATAAATGTCACATGGACACCACTTCAAGACCCATTAAGCACAACTCCCCGTAACTCTGTAGCAATAAACATCAGTAGTCTACACAATATACCCCTGCAATGATGAGAGGTGAGAAGAGACAATAAAATAAGCAAAGGATGGGCAAGATGCATCACAAAACATATTTTATTGCTCTAAAAGTTACATGGTACATCAGTGGGCAAGAGGCAAGAAAATTCCATTACAGAGCCATGAGAAGGCTTAGACTCTACATTCTACCCTAAGGAAGAAAGAGAGGGGGGGAGAGAAAAAATGACCAACCATTTGAATATGCCCCTCCTTTACAATATATAGAAGAATGAGAGAGAAAGAGAGAGGGAAAATTTGAACTCTACTCCAACCACCCCTACAATGCAATGAATCCTTCTTTGAAATCTCAACCACCAACCATCAATGCCCCTACAAATCCACCTACAAATCAATTATGGTTCCCCATGCCTATTTGGCATGGTGAGGAAGGAAGAATGGTGGATCAAATAAAATCCCGATCTGGTCATTGAAAGAAATCCTTCATTAATGGCATGAAATATTTTTTCATTTTCACCACCAAAGGTAAGCTTGCTAAAATAATATTTTATTCCATGGCAGGCGGGTGAGGGTGTCGAGATCTTTCAAAAAGTCTCCTTTTGGTCAAATCCAAGAGTTTCCAGTCAAAAGATATGGTTGTCTGAAGATTAGGGTCGTGGGCGCGCAATATTTAAAAGAGTTTGTTCATATAAGGTCCACGTGGTAGCCTCACACATCTTGAAGATTCAGCTCCTTCCTTTCACTCTTGAAATCGCATCGAATGACACGTGGTGGCTTCCATGGCTCCTTTGTATTTTTCCTAAGTCTCTCTGTTGGTGGAAGACAATGTTCCCGACCGAGACACGTGGAGGCTTGGTGCTCATTTGGAAACTGCCCCCATATTTTACCTTTGAAGTTGGGGGTGAGACATGTGGAGGCCTCCGCAGGATTTTGGACTTTTTCAATGGATGACCCCTACCTTTTGGACTTTGGACATGTTGGCGCTCGTTTGGGAACTAACTTTTGGGCCGGGCCTTTGAACTTGTTTGGGACATGTGGCTCCTTGCCTTTCCCATTTCTTGTGTTTTTTAAGTCCCTTTGCTTGAAACACGTGACACATGAGGCTCCACACATTTGGGAACCCGCTCCGAATTTTCCTATTTGTCATTTTTTAGAGCTTGGCTAAGTCCCATTTTTTTTTCAATGAGTCATAAGTTTAACCCTAGACACGTGGAGGCCTAACACACATTTGGGAACCCGCTCTTTTGGACCCTTTGGTGTTGCGTGATGAGACACGTGGAGGCTTCTTTCAACACTCTTTACTTTGATTTTAAATGGCCGACTTTGTCCCCTTTTTAGACCTAGGCACGTGGACACGTGGAAGCTTGGCACTTGTTTGGGGTCTCTGTTTTGGATCTTATCTTTGGAGTTGCACCGATGAGGCACGTGGCACCTTCGCGGGTTTGTAACTTTTCAACGGCCGATGAGACCCCCGCGGGCTCATGGGCCCACACTTGAAAATTGTGCCATTTTGCAAAAAGGTTAAAAAGTTTCAAAGTCCCTCGCAGACCCGTCGGCCCACATTCACACTTGGGAAAATTTCCTCGGCCCCGCAAACCCGCTTTTGGCAAAAAAAGTCATCCTCGGGCCCATCGGCCCGCATTTTCCACTTAGACAAAAATAAATCCTTCTCGGACCGCGGGCCCGCAATTATACTTGTGCCCCTTTGTGAAAAGTGGAAAAAGGTCAAAATATCTCCCGCCGCCCCACCGGTCCACAATTTTCCATTCAAAAAAATCTTCCCTAGGCCCGTCGGCCCGCTTTTGGCAAAAAATCCTTCCTAGGCCCACCGGCCCGTAACTTGAAAAATATGAAGAGTTAGAAGGACTTCTTTATATCTCTAGAAAGGGAAGAAATTTCCTATCTGATGGAAATGATTTCAAGGGGCCTTAAGTTCTTAAAATATGTAAAGATTCAGATTGAAGCACAAAAAGGGGAAAATGATGTCAGTTGACCCAAAATAAGTGTGAGCTTATTTTGGTCAACAATTTGGTGACTCATGGGGATCACCTGCCTACTAGGTGAAATGATCTAGTTGCCTTGAAGCATCCATTGGGCATGGAGTCAAGAATGATAGTCTGATAAACACAAGTCTGATCATAAGTTTGAAAATCTGATCCCGAGCCACTTGGAAACTGTTGGAACTAGAGCAGACCTCACCAAATGCTACTTCCAATGTCTCTATGTGCATGAGAAACAAAACACCACAACACTATATACAAAAACTGGAAATCATACATGCTCCAAGTGGAACATGTAGAGTGTGTACAAGCACTTCTTCTATTGAAAACAAACCTAAACCTACTCCTACACTAACCAGAGAGAAAAGGGACTCAACAAATCCTACAACTAGCAGGGAGAAGTAGCTTCCCTTTCTCAAAAGGGGCAGCCATGCAAATGATTTGACATTGAATATGGCTGCTTGTATGAGTGAAAAAATGACTATAAGCCAATCCTCCACCCAAATCATCAAGGTGTCAACTGGAAACAAGAAAAATGCCTCTTTTAGTTGCTCTTCATTTGGATTGAAGAGGCATTGCAGCTGATCCTTGGTACTTTGGAGCTCATCCTCATGCCCTGAAGTAAGCATGATTGGTTTTGGCTTCTCCCTTGGCTCCAATGAAGCCAAGTACCTGATTGGGAATGGTGGTCTGGTCCTTTGAATGTGCCCATTTGCTTTGAATTTCAACTCCAAGAATGGAGTCTTCTTGTTGATCTTCTTGGATGGATGGTGTGAGAGAGATGATGACATCTTGTGCTCTTTTCCTTCCTTCTCCTGAGAAGAACATGGAAGATTCATATCTTCCAACCTTGGTTCCAAGAGGGTTGTTATGAAGTGTAGGATGTTGTACTTGAATGCTCTCCTTCATGGCGGCAGGCTCATGTGCTTGGAGGTGGATGATGGAGGAGAAAATGATGTTATCTCCTCAGGCTCCTCTCCATCAAAGCAATCCTCCAAGTCAGATAGATAATCTTCCTCCTTGTTTTCCTGTTGCATGTGCTCGACCTCCTCCATGGTGTCCTCCTGATCTATGAAATTTCTCACCATGGTTCCCCTCATATTCAAACATGAAGTTTGAAATCTCAAACTCTTCTTGACATTAGAGCTTGAAGGGGATGAAGTGGGAGGAAGAACTAAAGGTTCTTTTGTGGCCTGCTCCGCACTTGGAGCCTCTGAAATGTATGGTCCTCCTCCATCATGGGTTCATCAATCAAATCAGGCCCTTCAAATGAAAGCAAAAATATTCAATAATGTTTTCTTCACTAAGTGGCCTCAACTCTGATTTGATCTCTCTCCAGCTGCTCCTCTTCAATGGGACTTGGAGCTGGTTGTTCTTCCTCCTTAACTGGTTGTGCAGCTTGGATTAGATCAGCATCCTCTTCAGATAGAGTGCCATTATGGACACTGCATTCAGAGAAAACAAATTTTGATCTTCTCCTTCTTCTTCTTGTTCTTCTTCTTCTACTGCAAACTTAGCCTCAGCCACCACTGGCTCTTCAACCTTGACCTCCTCTGTTGGCTTAACCATCAAGGGGATCTTTGTAAACCCAAATCTAGTAGCCCAACTCTTCAGATTTTCTATTCATTTCTTCTTTGTTGGGTTCCTCTTCTTGTTGTTCTCCTTGACTGGATTCTTGAGTATCTTCCCAACATGGACTTGGGAAAGCAAGAGGAGGAGTGGTAGGTTGGGTTTCAACCAGTTTTACTATTGTTTTTGGTGGAGAGGGGGGTGGAACTTCTTTTTTTTTGGAGGGAATGACTACTTTGGGGAAAAGGGAAGAAGAATTGAGATGAGATGGAAGACTAGGAGATGGGGAAGGGAAATCAACACTTGGGGCAGAAAGTGAGGGGCTTGACTCTTGACCATGCTGAAATGATAAAGTTTGAGAAAAAGAAAATGAAGGACAAGGAGTTGGTGATTGACTTACCCATTGATAAGGTTGTCTCACACTTTGCTCATATGCCTCAATATCCTCAATCCACTGTGCAAGTTGAGGCAACATTTCAACCATGAAGTCAACCTTCTCTGAGGGTTGTAATGTCTTGGCATAGGGCCGACCCATGGACAAGGTGCCCTATAGCCAATTCTAAATGCTTTCATCTGTGTTGTGGCCCTTGAATGCACCATGCATGCCTCCATCCCTTGAATCTTTCTCTAGCAGATCAACATTTTCCATGTAGTTTTTACCATTATATGTGTCCCCTTGTTCTTGATAAGCTCCATGGCCAAAATGGTTTTGACCTACTCATATGGGTAAGCATAATGGTTCTAGATCTGATCATAATGTTGATCTGGAGGAGTTGGGAAATACATTGGAGGTGGACTACATTGCTGCTTGTAAGTGTGAATTCCATGAGATGGAATGAAGTCATGATTGCACAACTTCATGGGATGGGAGAAAATGGAAGATGTGGAAAGAAAAATGGATGAAAATGGATGGGAAAAGGTCTATAACTTCAGAGATGGGTTGTTGACTAGATGGAGTTGCAGATGTGCTTTGCATGTGCCTCAAAAGGATGAATCTTAACAGGAACACACCAACTTGCTAAGATGAAGTGGTAAGGTGCTTCAGACCTGTCCCACCGAGGCATGCCAAAAATGTTAGTGGTCACATGGTGGCTTAAGATTTGTTGTTGATAATGAGACACCTTGAGAAATGATGAAAAATAACCTAACCTCGTGTCAAACCAGTCGGTGGCATGCCGATAAAGACATATTAGTGACAAAATCACAAGTCCCACCCCGAGTTAGTCGAATCACCGAGTGGGGCATTCGGTGTGATTGCACAACATTAGACCATCTCTCAAGTTGTGGGACTTGAAAACTTGAGATGGACCTCCAGAGAAGGTTGGTTCCTATCTTCCTAATCTACCTACCATAAGCTACTCTAGTGCAAAGAAGACCTAATCTAATCCTAATCTAACCATTCCAAGGGGATAGGGAGAGAGAGAGAGAGTGAAAGAGAGCCTACACTAAGTGGTGATACACCAGAAAAGGAAGTGGCTGATCACGGATCGACATTTGCCCTGAAGTGGAGAGAGGTGAGAAAAAGAGGGGTGGAAAGATGCACCATGAACAAGATAAATGTCACTTGGACACCACTTCAAGACCCATTAAGCATAGCTCCCAAAACCTACAATAAACATTAGAGTATGCACGGTATACCCTGTAATGATGAGAGTGAGAAGAGACAATAAAATAAGCAAAGGATGGACAAGATGCATCACAAAACAAATTTTATTGCTCCAAAAGTTCACACAAGTACATCATTAGTGGGCAAGAGGCAAGAAAATGCCATTACAGAGCCATGAGAAGAGGCTTAGACTCACATTCTACCCTAAGGAAGAAGAGAGAGAGGGGGGAAGAGAGAAACAATGACCAACCTGTTTGAATATGCCCCTCCTTTACAATATATAGAAGAATGAGAGAGAAAGAGAGAGGGAAAATTTGAACTCTGCTCCAACCACCCCTGTAATGCATTGAATCCCTGCTCAAATCTCAACCACCAACCATCAATGCATTGCAAATCCACCTATAATCTATCAATTTAGTTCAAGACCCATGTATGTTTTCATATTAAGGAAGGAAGAAAGAGGATCAAATAAAATCTGATCAGTTGTTGAAGAAATCGTGATCCTTCATTAATGGCATGAAATATGCTTTCCTAATTTTACCCACCTATCCATGCCTAAAAAATAATATTTTATGCTTCCATGGCATGAGAAGGGTGTCGAGACCTTTCCAAAAAGTCTCCTTTTGGTCAAAATCGAGTTTCAAATCAAAATATATGGCTGTTTGAAGATCAAGGTCATGGGCATGCAATATTTAAAAGAGTCTATCCATACGGGTCCACGTGGCAGCCTCACGCATCTTGAAGATTCGGCTCCTTCTTTCACTCTTGAAATCATGCCGGACTGACATGTGGTGGCTTTCATGTGGGGCTCCTTTGTATTTTTCCTGAGTCCCTCCTGTTGGCGGAGACAATGTGCCTGACCCGAGACATATGGAGGCTTCGCGCTCATTTGGAAACTACCCCCAAATTTTACCTTTGAAGTTACATGGTCAGTTGAGACACATGTGGAGGCCTCTGTAGGATTTTGGACTTTTCAATGGCTGACCTTACCCTTTTGGACTCAGACCATGTGGAGGGATGGAGCTTGTTTGGGAACTACCTTTCGGGCCACGCCTTTGAATTTTGAAATTGTGCCGATGAAACATGTGGCTCCTTCCACAGCTCTTCCCTATTTCTTGTGTTTTGGCTAAGTCCCTTTTGCTTGGTGGAGCCATAAGTCTGACCCTAGACACGTGGAGGCTTAACGCACATTTGGGAACCCGCTCTAAATTTTAGACCCATCCTTGGTGTTGTTCCAATGAGACACGTGGAGGCTTCCACCGACACCCTTATACTTAGTCATTTTAAATGGCCAGATTTGTCCCCCTTTTCGGACCTAGGACACGTGGAAGCTTGGTGCTTGTTTGGGGTCTCCATTTTGGATCTTATCTTTGGAGTTGCATCGATGAGGCATGTGGCACCCTCCACTTGTTTGGGGTCTATCATTTTGAACTTTTCAACGCCGATGAGACATGTGAGACTCCCGCGGGATCGATGAGGGCCCACACTTGAAAATTGTGCCATTTTGTGAAAAGTGAAAAAGTTTCAAAGTTCCCCGCAGACCCACCGGCCCACATTCACACTTGGGAAAAATTTCCTCCGTGGCCCGCATGAGACCCACTTTTGGCAAAAAGTCATCCTCGGGCCCGTCGGCCTACATTTTCCACTTGGACAAAAATAAATCCTTCCCGGACTGCATGGGCCTGTAATTATACTTGTGCCCCTTTACGAAAAGTGAAAAAGTTCAAAATATCTCTCGCCGCCCCGTTGGTCCACAATTTTCCATGGCAAAAATCTTCCCTAGGCCCGTCGGCCCACTTTTGGCAAAAAATCCTTCCTAGGCCCGCCGACCGTAACTTGAAAAATATGAAGAGTTAGAAGGACTTCTTTATATCTCTGGAAAGGGGAAGAAATTTCCTATCTAATGGAAATTTCAAGGGGCCTTAAGTGCTTAAAATATGTAAAGATTCAGATTGAAGAACAAAAAGGGGAAAATGATGTCAATTGACCCAAAATAAGTGTGAGCTTTTAGGTGCCACGGAGGAGGATGTGGGTCCCATATAGAGCTATGCATGTATGCCATTCGGTATGGCATCTTATGGTCATTAGTATGCGGTCCATGCAATCCTCGTACATACATCCATCCATCCATACATACATACACACACACACATACATACATACATACATACATACATATATATATATATATATATATATATATATATATATATATATATATGTATTTGTATATGTATGTTTATACATGCATATGCATATCCATATTCATGTATATGTACATGTATGTACGAGTATACATATATGTCTCACATACTAGGACATTTGTGTTATCCTATCATATGGTAGTGTTGTACGTTAGTAGGTGACTCTTGGGAAAAGTGTGATGCATGTGTATGGGGCATATGCGGGGCCATCATGAATATGGATGTGGGTCCTATGATATAGTGCTTTCAGTGCTATGCGATTTTCAAATTTTAAAGTTCACTGTGAGAATTGGGGAGAAGCATTAGATCTTAAAAAAACATTCAGGTGCTATGTGATTTTTAGATTTTAAAGTTTTTCACAGATAGACATTTTTATTATTATTTTGTTTTATAGATTTGTGAAGTTTTTTAGAGGAAAACACGTATTTACAGTATGAATAGCAATATACACACTTTGTGTGTATACCACATAAGAGAGATAAAAATACACAAGTAATATACACATTGTGATATACTTATAGTATCAATAGAAAGATAAAAACTATGATATACATAATGTGTGTAGTATTTTGGATTGCGATATACACATTGTATGTCTACCATAGAAGAGAGATAAAAATACATGAGTAATATACACACTGTGATATACTTATAGTATCAATAACAATATACACACTGTGATATACACATTGTGTGTGGTATTTTGGATTGTGATATACACATTATGTGTATACCACATAAGAGATAAAAATACACAAGCAATATACACACTGTGATATACTTATAGTATCAATAACAAGATACACATTGTGATATACACACTGTGTGTGGTATTTTGGATTTTGATATACACACTATGTGTATACCACAAGAGAGATAAAAAATTTCTATACAATTGTCTTGGTTGGCTAGTCAATGAATGTGGTGAAATAGAAATTATGGATAATAATAATATGTTATTTAGGATTTATAGATGTCTTTGTTTTGTGTATGATCATGCTTTGTTCTCATTGTGATGCCACATGACACGTTCAAACAAAAATAATTATGACAGCTATAATCATGTTTAAATCAAAACAGCCAAGAGTATAGACATCGTATTGATTGGCTAGCCAACCAAGACAAGAGTATATACACTAGCCACAATCAAAACCCAATCATTTACTTGTGAATGAAGACATGACCACCCATTTCTATCGTATGCGTGTCTATATAAAAACAACAAGTATCATATGACAATACAAACATCCATGTATGTGAGACCATCACATATACATATGTATATGTATACTTGTACATATATGTTTGTATATGGACATACATTTATATATGCACACATATACAAATCCATATATATATGTATGTACATGTATACACATACATCTACATACGCATACATATACATATACATATTTTTCATTAATTCAAACAAGTTGCAAATTTTAAAATTTTCAAAACATTTTTATACCACAACTAACACAAAAAAAAACATGTATATGTGTGTGTGTGTGTGTGTGTGTGTGTGTGTGTGTGTGTGTGTGTGTGTGTGTGTGTGTGTCATATGGAATGTAGATAGTTGTATTGAAAATTCAAATTTGTATTGTTGAAAATGTAAAAAGAAAATACATGTTGTCTTTTGTTGCTTACGATATATGTTTGTCCATTGTAAAGGTAAACATGGTTGCCATTTGGAGATTGGAAATTCACGGGGTGTCTAATACCTCATAAAATATGAGATGTTCATCATTCATATTATATTACCCCGATGGCATCCGAGAAATTAGAGAGAGATACCACCTGCAGGAGATGCAGAATGTCGATCCACCAGGCTGAGTATAGGGCCTTGATATTGGGTCTTGAGGAAGTGTTACGTCATGAAGTTCGAAACATTTGTGTGTTTTCTCATGATATGATTGTTGTTAATCAAATGAATGGTGTATACCAATGTAAATCTTTTTGTTCTTCGTGTTCAAGTGCTAGAGATTGTATCTCACTTTGTGAAATGTTCATATGAACATGTAAAAGTCAATAGAGGTAGGTTGGATGTATGTCAAGTGTCTAGGGCCAGAATAAACGAAGAAGTGGTAGCATTGTTAGCACTTGCCATGGATGACATTGTAATATGATATATGTACACACTATATTTCCTTTTTGTGTTATGTACAATTATGTTTGTAGTTATTTAATGGCTTAATACATGTTATTTGTGAAGCATTTGTGCAATGGTAGACATAGATTTTTTATGGCAGGAATTATGCAATCCATCAGAGATATAATGCGACAATTATCACAAGATACTCGAACTTGGAGTCAGCATACTCTGCTATGGTGTGTACTCTTAGGAAAATACATGTAGGCACTATATCTGTCCAAAATGTTATTGTTAAGTTGAATTATGATTGTTTGTGATCTTTTGTTATTTATCCAATGTTGCGGTCATATTTTGTGAAGTTACATGTTGCGGACATTACATCTTTGTCGCAGGTAAGAATACAAGCTTTTCATTTTCCTTTTCCATTGCTGCATTTGAAAAATAAATAATTGTATTATCTTTTACGTTAAAACTAATATATTAAGTAACTAACGCAATCTTATTTTAGGAACCTGTATCTGGGCCTCAACTCAGAAGATCAAAATGACAAAGGAAAACATTTTCCCTTCAGATCTCTTCTTCGTACATGTGTGTACTTTATCTAATAATCGTTCTAACATTTATTGTTTAAAATTTGTTGGACTTTGGTATTATTTATTATGTCAGTAACATTTTTTTATATGGTATGGATTATTGAGTGAAGGACGATGAGGTGGCTACAATGAACGTTGCTTCACCATCACATGTACATGATGATATAGCTATAGAGGAGGTAAAATTACTTTAATTTAATGTTGTATTTGTTATCGTAAATTAATTTAATTTGATTATATATTATTGTGTATGTGCATAACAAGTTTTTATGAATTAGTACCTAATTTTTGGAATGATTATTGCAGGAGGATGCACCTAGTGTTGCTGCTCTAGGCCATGTAGAGGATGGTATTGTCGTCGATGAGGTAAAATCAACAAATTGAATATTGTAATTTATTGTTTTCATATATGTCCATTAGTGACTAATTGTTTATACGATGTTGTTGAATAGGCCCCTCTTCACTATAGGAGGGAGCATGATGGGGATCACATAATTTATTATTATGAGTACCCCAATTGCAACAAAAAATTTTATAGTCTACGGATGCTAAATATCCACAGGATAAATGCCCATTCCCTACCTCATGTTCTCCCTGAGAGGAAAGGGAGAAATTTTACTGGAAATTATCCTCAGAGGGCCTCCAAATTACGGAGGCAATACAAGGAACAAAGAGAGGGAGACATTGAGGGTGTGTTGTGTGTGCGCTATATTTTGCAGAGGTGATGCGTGATACAATACATTTATAAGAGGGAAGGGAAGGAATCATTCAACAAGATTAGTAGATGCTTAAAGAAAGAGGTTGACAATGCCATGAGGGACTATCATTCAGAGATTGCGAGGGCTAAGAGGAGAGTAGATATATTGGATTTGAGAGAAAAGAAGAAAAATAGGGTAAGTTTGAGTAACGGTTTCATTTCACTCTTTTCTCGTTATGAGTACATAAGTATTATCTATTTATTATAAGTTACATGTCATTGTCTTCACCAGTTAAGGAGGGTGAGATGGATGCAACAATAGAGGGAATCATTCCTGAAAGAGCTAGTAGAGTTGATTTCAACGTAAGTTAGTCTTTTTATATTTAGTTTTATTATCTAAACACTTGTCACTTGTTCATGAATCCTTCGTAAAAAATTTCATTGATATAATATGTATCCAAGAGGATGACATGTTGTTATTGCATCTATAGGAAAAAAATTTAAAAAAATTTGCAGCGAAACCAACCAACCAAAAGGAAGCTAAGGTAAATAAAATCAAACACAAAATCCGTGAATTTTAATTTGTAGTATTTTTGTAAAACCGTTATAATAAAAAAGCTGTTATTTTTAGGTTGGTTTGTTGTAAGTAGGTGATGTAGTGGCACCTTTTCAGCTGATCGTTGATGTGGCGGTAAGAAATGAAGGGCATGGTAAGTCTTAAGTTGATCCTTTATTTGACCTTGTAATCACTTGAGACTCTTCTCTTTATGTTCTTGCTTTACTAGCCCTACTAGACTGTATCTTCACTTATAGTTTGACATGATTTCAGAATTTACATATGTATATGTATACACTTCTTAGTCTCATATCATATTGTTGATTCTCTGAGTGAATACAAGGTGATCTTGAGCAATGTGGTGAGCATTTGGTTCTTGTAGATTGATTCTTGTGCACTATTATTCCTTATTACTTAGGTATGACTGTATGTTTACCTTTGATAAGGGTGTAATCCTTGAATTTTTATTCTATAATTGTATAATGGATTAATATTAACAAGAGCTTCAATTTTTATATTTGTGAGGATTGGAGTAAGTTCTTGATGGAAAAGGAATCTTGAGACTTGTTCAAGATTGCATTATTCCATAATACCTTCTTTGAATTCCATGCAAGTGAGTTTGTGTGAGAAGGTTTTTATGGATGGTAGGGATCAGATAAATTTGCACATGTAAAGGTTAAATGTAAAGATCCATTACTGGTATTCTTTCTGCATTATACTATGAAGGTTGACGAATAAATACAATAGTTTGAGGCTCATTTATGTTCTTCTTCTTGCGTGTTATTTCTCTTCAAGGAGAGTGGGATTTTTTTTTCTTTTGTGTCATTCTTGGTATAGTAGTGTGATATGCATTTCTATGTTGTGGAGGAGTATAGGAGGGGATGCATGCCTTGTATAGTAGGGTAATTCTTATTTGTGTTAAACTCTTTTGTTGAGCTTTCCAAGATTTTTTGTTTACATGAAAATGTATGTTTGATGAATAGGATATCTATATTTCAGTGTTATGAATTTTCCTTAGTTGACAAAGAATATTGCAAGAGTGATATGAGACAATTATTGTGATAGCAAGGATACTTGAAAGTTCCTAGTGATGGTATAGATGAACACATACACGAATAAAATGTATAACACTATAACACATTCTTTGAGAGCTCAATAAGCTGAGAGTTTTCATCTTGGAATAAGAGGATTGTCAGAAAGAGGATGCATGTATGTTGAATTTTTAAGCCTTCCACCATCTTTAGAAGCTGTGAGTAGGAGCATTTGGTTAAAAAATGAAACATGAACCTACAAACAGAGGTAAGTATTAAGATAATGTGAATGATTTTGCTTCCCTGGTAAGTTGATTTTGTGGACTAGATGTAAACAGATCCTCAGATGAAATTAGGAGTCATGACATCAAGTTTAAAGAAATTTATGCCAAAGTTTTTGTAGTCGGGTCCCCATAAACCTTCACTAAAGATTTTGATAGGGTATGTGAATTTGAGGCCTTAAAAATTGAATTTGATCCTGAAATTTTGAAGCAACCAGCTTGATAGACTCCTTTACAATATTCAACAAGAATTATGGTTTTTTGTTGGAGGATTTTTAAGTACCAGATTTTTCAAGGAACATATACTTTCAAGAAATCTTGTCACAAGGTTCTCCACCTTTTCCAATTCCAATAGACTTAGCTCTGAAATAAATGGAGAAAGCTTTTTAACCTCACCTATAGTTCTAGAAGTTTCCCCCTTTGGTTTTTATATGACTTAGCTCCAGAAGCTAGTTGGTTGTCCCAAAGGTTATCTCATTTCTGAGACCTAGATTTTGGTTATCTGATACTTTTGTGATTGAGGAGTTAAAAGGCTCAAATGGTTGAATTATGGATTGAAATGTGAAACATATCATTATTGTACATTCCTTTCAAGGGATATTGAGAATTTAAGGAGTAAGATTGGTGTAGAACCAACACTCAAAGACACATTCAATAGAATATTTTCTCTATACAATCTAAATTCAGTCTCTGGATCACTAAATAACTCCCTTTTAACAAGTTAACATACTCCAATTTTGATCTTAACCCTTATTCTCCACTTTATTATCTAATAACCTTGTTTAACTGATTCTAGTGCATGTTGTGAGATCAATTAAAAGGGTCAGTCCCACTAGTAAATGTAAAATAAATTCTTACCTTCTTGAGGACTGCTCAAAGTATAACTCAGTCCCACTAGGTCTCTATAAACTTATGCACCCTACAATTCATTAACTGCAGGCATTATCCGAGACCCATGGGAGAGAGGAGAATGAGGAGATCGACATGCAACCTTGGTTTATAGGTACACAATTAAATATCAGTTGATTATGTTTTTCGCATATACACGAACATTTAATTATGATTTATTTTGCTACTTTCTACAACTAATTTAATGTGCAATGATTACAGGTGTCTCCCAATGGCCTCAAGAGAGAAGGGGAGGAGCATCTTTTGGTACACGAGGATTTACAAGTAACCTCTATGTGAAGTGGAATCAAGATTCTATGTTGTGAATCGTGTTACGATATAAATAGTATTAAAAATAGGAATAAAGTTATAGTATATAAATTTATTTTTGTTTGGACTAACTACCAGAATTATTTCAAAAGACTACTAAATGTTCCTATAATACACCCTCCTCCACTCCTGCTACATCCATAGTAGTTCCCGACATGGTGCCATCTATTGGTGATGCGGTGGATGTCTGTATGTTTGGAGAATTGGTGGGCCATGGAAAAATTCACAATGTCGATGTTGATGCAACTTTCCACCATAGGAAAGTTCCATCAGATTGGTCCATTGTTGAGATCTTATGTGTCACCGATCTTGATTACCCTCTACTATTTCATACCTCTTTTGCGGACATGTTGGTGGATGTTGTCAATAGCTATACCATTTGGCCACTTTCTGAAATGCATCTTAGCTAACCACCTCATCAGGTAATAGCTTGTTTGGAAATGTTTTACATGAAGTTTTGGCTTTGCATTATTATTAGCCTATATGAATTATAGTAACAAAAAGTGTTTAAATTTTCTAGGATGATGCTGGTACCCCCAAAAAATCAAGGCGGGCACCAAGTACAAGAGTGACACTGGACTCGATACATAATAACCCAAAAAAAAATACTTTGAAATAATTACCTCCCTTGTGTACTAGAAAACAGAGGAAAATTTGATTTCATGCTACTAACCGAATTATTTCAAAATAATAACATTAATTTAGTGACAAAGTTTTAATTGATATAATTGTGGCTTGTTTTAATATCTGACATTAACATGTGCTTTAATTGTGTATTTGTTGGATTTAATCATGATTGTAGTTGTCATAAGTGTTTTTAGTTTGAATGTGCCATGTTGTATCACAATGGGTGCATTATTCATGATTATACTTTTCACAAATGTTTTTTGTTTTAATGTGCCATGTGGCATAGTAATGTGTTGATTATTCATTATAGCTATCACAATTTTTGTTTGAATGTGCCATGTGGCATCACAAAGGAATGATTATTCATGATTATACTTGTCACAAAGGTTTTTTTGTTTGAATGTGCCATGTGGCACCACAAAGTGGATTATTTATGATTATAGTTGCCACATTTTTTTGTTTGTATGTGCCATTTGGCAGCACAATGATAAAGCAACAGGTAATCATCACATCTTCTCCCCACCTTATTCAACCATCATGTGAATTAGAAAAATACTTAACATGTGAACCATTTATTTCCTCTATTTATAGCAGCAGACTAACATTGTTCTTTATTTGTATTGCAGGTGAGATTTGAATCCATTTTTTGCCATCCATCAAGCTTAGTTAAGGTAATTTTGTATTTTTCACTGGTTTATTTATCACATCGGAAATTGAATGTGATGTTTTCTTTCTACAATTTCATTTATTTTTACTAGTTCATTTATTTCGTTGCAAAGTTGAGGTGTTTGTTCTTGTGTGAGTAGCACATTTTTTTATGAGCTAACTTTGATTGTATATCTCATTTATTTTAAAATATGGTGTCAAAATTTCCTTATTCCATTGAAAATCCTCTCCTTGTTAATACTTTGAAGTCTCAGACACAAATTCTTTGGTTTCCATTCCCAAAACTCGTGCCCTAGCTGTAACTAGACTATGCACAACAGAATAGCCCGAGAACACTTAATGTTTAATAATTTTTTGATGCATTGGTTTCAAAGTCTAAAAATTTAACTGTAGGTCCATGAGACCCTTGCCATTGAAATAATATTACCGTAATGATGAAGACTCATGAATTTTCCTTTTTTGGATTCCATTCATACCTATCCTGTAGATACCCCTGGTCACAGTCTGAAAGCACTTTCTTCTCAAGTATTATTTTATTCACAATCTTCAATTCTTGGTGAAATACACCTCAATATTTTGATTCCATCTTATAACATCCTTTCCATTCTAAAATGATTCATAACAAACATTAATACCACTCAGATCTTGCATTCAAATTCCTATTCACAGATTAGTCTCAGTCAAGGTTATACTTGCATGCAAAAAGGAGATAACAAATTCTTTAATCCATGAGTGTTAGGAGTGTCATTCATTACCTTCTCTTTGTTTGAATCATCATCATGCTATTACTCCTATTTTATCATTCCAAAGAAACCAAACAGAGGGTCAACTTGATCTCAAGAATCCCTACTTTTCCATTTTCTTGACAACATGGTTTATTTATCACATCGGCAATTGAATGTGACATTTTCTTTCTACAAGTTCATTTATTTTTACTAGTTCATTTATTTCATTGCAGAGTTGAGGTGTTTGTTCTTGTGTGAGCAACACATTTTGTTTATGAGCTAACTTCGATTGTATATCTCATTTATTTTAAAAGATGATGTCAAAATTTCCTTATTCCATTGCTTCATTTCGGATAAGATAAACTTCCAATATTGGACAAAACAATACATATAGAAACCTATGATGGCTCGGTCCAAAATGCCCAGTCATGATAAGAAACCTGCATCTGCCAAAGAGCCATTAGAAAATTCTAAAAATTTAGACAGTGACACTGTTGCATCCAAGAGGAGAAGGGATGAATTACATTCTAATATCTTTGGAGGTGAGAAACGTAACAAATTATTTACTTTGACATTTGTTTTACATTAATTTCACAAATGTGAAGACCGTAACATAATGATTTCACACAGATTCGTTCACCCTAGAGGAGTCCTTGCATAAAATTTATGAGGAGATGGTTGAAGTTGACAAAAACATATAAAGGTTTTGGAAGAGAAAATTACTTTTATGAAAAAGAGAACAAACAACTACAAGAAGAAAGAAAAGTTGTAAGGTGAAGCTCGTAGATCTATGCGAGTCGAAGGACAATATAGAGATGGACTTGATTCAAATACATATGGCATATAATAACCTAGAAACAATGAGTGTGGAAAATTTGCAACTGAAAGAAGATGCCTTGGCCAAGCTTCAAGAGGAGGTCACCATTCATGAACGGGAACACAAACATTTGAAAGAACTATTCAAAATCACGTTGGGATGTGTAGACCTATGTAATGAGAAAACAAACTAAAAATGTGGCATAGCCACATGTTTGTAAAATTGTTTATTGTTATAATTTGTAACACATCAATAGTTATTAGTTGTGAAAATTATATTAATAATATTTGATGATATTTTACTTTATGTTTTGGATTCACATGTTCTTACTATAATTGTATTTTACTTTTAGTTACTATATGGATTTATGTCTTTGTTTCAATGGAAGACTACTGGGAAGATAAAATAAAATGGTAATGATGAATAAAATCTTACACAATGTTACGAAAAATTGTAACGATGAATAACATCTTACACGATGTTACGATCTTACATGATGAATGGATTTAGTTCTATCAACAATGTAGCTCAATTGTAACGATGAATAAATTTGATTTGAGTTGGGCCCCTCTTGGCTTTGTAAGATTTACATATTTATTCACTAATACCCTTATTTGTCTCCCTTCTAGATAGATCTAGTGTATTAATTTTAAAGTTATGTGAGAAAAGTTTGTTCATGTCAATATCTTAAAGGTATAGTAAAGAGGAAGCTTTTGCATACCAACTAAGGTGGATTCTATATTATTTAGGTAAATATTGGATGGTATTAATCTCTGGACACTTTATGTTAACAATTTTTTATGTATAATCTTGGATTCAACAATGTCCACCTCTTATCTCTTATGTGGTATACACACAGTGTGTATACCACAAACAACACTACCACATGATATTACAAAGGTCCAGTTATGTGAGACAAACAAAATATAGGTATATGTAAATAATTAACGAATAATCATAAAAAAATAGGTATATGTAAATAATTAACGAATAATCATTCATTAATAAATGAATGGGGGTTATGGTATGACTATTTCAATTTATAAAGCCTTCCTTGATTGTTCAAAAGTAACATCCTTCTTCAAGAATTGGGTTAGTGGTGTGTAATCTTTGAGAAATTCTTGATGAACCTTCTATAGTAACCCACATGGCCTAAAAATGATCTCAACTTACTTCTATTCATAGCAAATGGTAACTCTTTTATTTTTAAAACCTTATCGGGATCGCATTACCAATACCATATTTGGATACAACATGCCCTAACAAAACACCTTTAGAACATCCAGAGACACACTTTGTAGGGTTTAGTGAGGCTTGTGCTTCATCTAACCTTTGAAAATTTGTCTCCATCTAGTGCAGGTGGTCCATCTTGCTCCCATAAATATAAAAATCATCCAGAAATACTCTGATGAAGCTTCCAATGTAGGGTTCAAACACCCTATTCATCAAGCGCTAGAATGTTGCCAGAGCATTACACAACCCAAAAGGCATAACTCTATAAGCAAACATTCCCCAAGGAGTGGTGAACATGGTCTTTAGTTGATCTTTCTCCGCTATACGAACTTAGTTATATCTGCTATATCCATAGGAAAACTATAACACTCCTGGCCAGCTACTTCATCCAAGATCTGATCTGAGAATGGAAGAGGGTAATGATCCTTCTTTGTTACCTTGTTGAGCTTCCTATAATCAACACAAATGCGTAGCTTCCCATTCTTTTTTATTGAGATCACAATGGGAGAAACCCATTCTAAATTCTCCATAGCAAATATGAATCTTGCATCAAGCAACTTATCTATTTCTTCTTTTACAGTCTTGGAAAAATTAGGATTCATTCTATATGACATTTGCTTTATGGGCTAAGCACCATCTACTAGCTCAATATAATGTTCTACCCAACTTACTTGACGGAGTTCCTTGTAATCAAAAGTGAATACGTGTATGTACCTTTGAAAGAGTTGGAGGTTGGATTCCTTCTTACTCTCTATCAAAACATCACCAATCTTTATTTTTTGGAGACGATCAACAATTTCTTCTTCAGATAATATTATGGGTTCATGATTCGGTGTGACTGGAAGGATATCCATGACCGAAACATTAACCTCACTTTCTTCATCTTCGTGTCCACTTCACTAGTACTAGAGTAATCGAGAGGATGTCCACTCATCAGTTTTATCACTTGAATCCACAGGTTTTTTCTTATGATGCCAAGGGATCATGTTTATCTTCACCCTCTCTCGCCACGCCCAAGTGTCATGAAGCCTTCATTCTAGTAGTTTCTTGCATGAACTCTCCTTATCCATGGTCTTCCCAATAACATTGGGTATACAATGATACCATTCTTCATTACCTAAAAGTCTACCACACATACAACACCCATGAAAGATATTGCCACATTTGAAACAACACCTTCTAGTTTATTTTTTCCCTTATTTAATGACCTTAACATAAGTGTTGAGGGGCGATCAATTTTTAAACCAAACATATTCATTACAGACTCGGTCATTACATTAACTGCAACACCTCCATCTACTAAGACATCATGAATTGAAATACCATTACATAATACCTCAGCTTGTGAAGCATAGGGATCCGCCTCTACTTCCAAAACAAGGACCTCAACCTCCTTCCTTCGTCGAGCATTGAGTCCACTTCGCAGCTCCCGCCTCTTCTCAGAAGACATAGCCAAAAGTTGACCATATGTAATATTTGTAGACCTTTTGGACAGATCTTCTAAGATGGAGTATGGTCCTTGTCCCTGTGAAATTAGAAAATCCTGCACACCCAAATTTCTTCTCCTATGTTTGTCAATAGTTTCTCCTTTCATCTTCTTAGGATCATTTCCATCTTGGTTATCTTTTTCTTTCTTTCTTTTTGTTACAAACACATTTGCTTCATTATTTATGCTCCTATCTACTACATCAAAAGAATTCACAGGTGCTTTTCCTTTATCATTATCTCTTGTACCAGATGTAGAAGCTCTATCTAGACAATTATACTTATAATGACCCTTTATATGACAATCATAACATACAACTTCAGATATATTTCTTTTTGGACCTCAATCTCCTCCTTGAGAACAAAATTCTTTTCCTTGAAGAAGATTAATAGTTAACGGGCCCATCTTCCTGAGAAGATCTTCATACTTAGTAGATGTACTAGGAGAAATATTTGTGCTCACCGAGAGTGGTTGTGAATTCTGGACCAAAGGTGTTGGTGCAGGCTCTACCTTAGCAACAATTTCTTTGGGCTCTTCTTCCATGCTTTCTTCTTGCCTTGTAATCTCATTCGCTTGTTCAAGGGTCACTGGGTGGTCATACTTCACTCATTGTCTAATCTCTAGCTTCATCCCAAGAATGAAGTGCTTACAGAGGAGATTATTCACACCATTCATCAACCCATCCGATAATCCTTCCTTCTAGATCTGGGCATCGAGCTTCCTCCTTAGCTCTAGAACACGAGCATGATAATCCCTTATCTTCTCCTTCTCTCCTTGGGATAACTTTGTGATATCAATCATGATATCTGCATATTTCTGTTGTTCACCAAATTCTTCAAGAAAACTTTCAGTTAATAAATCCCATGATTTTTTCACATTATCACCTAGTGTTTCAAACCACATAAGGGTTGAACCATCCAAAAAGGTAGGAAAAAATTCAGTCCATTGTTCCCTTCTTATGAGGCTATTACAAATGCAAGATCATTTAAATTTTTGAATGAAAGAGGAAGCATCTTTATTAGATTGGGCTGAAAAAATAGGAATCTTCCCCATTTTCAAAAGTAACCACAGTGAAATACCAACCCACAAGTACAATCAATAAGACTTATGTGCACAAATAATTGGAATCACTATAATAGAAAGTGACTTTACACCTTTCTACAAAGAGAAATAGAAATGACCATGGTAAACTATGGTAAAACTTGACTTCTTTGCGGAAAACTCGACTTTATTGTGGTAAACACTATTCACGATAAAAAGTGAAGATATCTTTGCGATAAATACTATTCACGGTAAAAAGTGACTTTCTTTTGTGGTAAATGCTATTCATGGTAAAAAGTGACTTTATGCGGTAAATACTATGCACAAAGTAAAAACAAGGTTATCCTCCAAATGATTTCTAACTTAGTGGGAATATCTCTCCAGAAAATCCACCAACGAGGAATGGTCCCAGCAACGGAACTAAAATGTCATCACCAATCTGGCACTATGATAATTCTCCACCAGAACTCCTCGTGCTATGATTATTTACTAATGCACAACTTTTAGTTTGGTGGAAGTAATTTGGAAACACAATAACAAACATAACACAAGAATACCATAGACTATGATACAAAGGAATGATGAAAAATATGAAATATAAGTGTAAATTATATTATCAACATGAAATTGTTACAATCTCACCCATGAGGTACTTCAAGTGTTACCAACTCCACTTTCCTTCCAACAATAACTATGGGAGAAACTTCACAATTACACCTCTTAATGACTTCTTTAACACACTTTCTTATATAATATTTCTCACTACTTCCTTCTATGCTAAATGAGGGGGGTGGCCTCTTTATTTATAGAACTTTCAGGCTTATCCACCTTATCTCTAAGATATGATAAGAAATCTACTCTGACAAATCATATTCCATACCTTAACTCTTATCTTTACATGTAAGCTTATCTTTTAAGATAAGATAAACCTTATCATTTCACATGGGTTCCACCTTTTTAGAATTTTTACAAATAAAATACAAAAATATTTATAACATCACTCCTTGTCCTTATTACTAATATAATATTTCTAATTCCTAATCATGTAGACCCTAATTCTCTATTTACCCTAACTTTGACATTTTAACATTACTGAACCACTTACGACAAATATTTACTTTTTACCACAACATTCCTATTGTACTTTGATTGTTACCATACTATACATTATTGGTGGCGTCGTACCGGTAGCACCGTTATCTTCTATCGGACGCCACTACTAATTATACTTAACAACATCCTATTCCTAATACATACATTAATGAAATAGAAATTACGGAGAAAAATTTTAGTGTCGACAAGCCCCCAACTTGGTCCAGTTACCCTTTATACATCCTTTATTATACTTACATGTCTTCAAGTATAGAAATGTTGTAGTGACTATGGTAGAATCAAATATTTTCTCTCCTTTTTTAAACCTTACATTTTTTTCCTTGACCTAACAAGGGGTTAACATGATTGGATCATACTGACCTTACCATACACCCATGTTGAGTGAGTGTTACACCATATTCTACATAAAATCACTAGACATAATACATAATTTTTCTAAAAGGGAAATGATACTTCAAGTCCAATAAAAGGTGGTCCTAAAATAGTCATGAACTATGCTAAATATTGGTTCTCTCTAGGGAAATTTTTTCTTTTTAGGTAGCATAAATAGGTCTAGGATTTGGTCAACATTTGATAACATGATAGGTAAATTATGTATTTTGGAGAAACCATGGAATGTTTTTTGAGAAAATTTAGGAGGAACTTGGGGAATAATATTGATGTAGAGGCTTTAGGTCCTATAACAATGGAAACAATGCTATAATTATGGTTTCAAATATTTCATAAATAGCTTCATATGTTGTATCTATACAATGTTATTTACAAAACCATTTTTTTATGAAAACAATGATATTTCCTCTTTATAATTCCTCTCAAAAGTTGTGAAATATTACGAGTGCTTTCTTAAAAGTTATCAAAGATTGAATTTGCTACAAAAGAAACTATTTGTAGTGATGAATCTGGTTACTAGATTTAGAATGTTAATCTTTTTGAATTTTTCTAAAACATTTTGTTGGGATTATAGACTTTTTAAAATTATTTTCTAAAGAATTATATGGGAAAGTTTGAATTACTCTCCTTTGATCCTTAATTTTTTAAATTTCTTGTCGAAAAACCTATTTTTAAGTCATCTTGTTTAATAATTGTTAATTTGAGAACCTAAGTTCCATGTACTTGAATTTTTGATACTAATATATAAATTCCTAAATCATAACTATGACTAAAATCATTTATCAATAGAAAATTAAAATAAAATAAGACACATTAAACTCTATTTGAATGGAATAAATCTTGATTCTTGATTGTTGGCTTTATGAGTTATTAAAAGCACAATGGGTGATGTGATGTAATAAATCACTTCCAAGGAAGGCCATCATGACCGTAACTCAAAATAAATTATTACACCACGCTTGGAAAATGAAATGACATCATTTTTGCTCATCCTAATATTTAGTTCCAAATTGGGAAAGCGCGGTGACTTCCAAAGCTAAGTCTAAAGGTTATGTAGCTAGATCTTCATTTGACAATGTGGGACGTTGGGAAACTCAAATTCTCTACACCATGGGAATCAAGAAGAAATCTGAACCAGAAGATGACACTCAACTCATTGTAGATACTAAAGTAATGGCCATCTTGAGCATGCGGGATGGCTAGGGTTTCTGAAGAAATTCTCCAAGTATAATGATGAACTGGTAAGATAATTTGTTATGAATTTGGAACAATTTAAAGCTAAAGTGAAAGGTGCTACAATTCCTTTTACTATTAATATAATCAGTCAAATATCGGGTATTCCAATTTCCCATACACCAAACCCTACCAAAGGCTCTTTGAAAGAACTAGTGGAAGTCATGTGCCAAGAAGGTGACCCTGAACCCCAATATATTTTCACATCCAAGAAATTCATAAAGGGAGTAAGGTGAGAAAGCCTTCCCAAACCTTTTGACAGAGTAGCCTTTTGGGTAGTTAAATATCTCACCTATGATGGGCAGTATGGAACTGTCGGGAAGGAGGTTGTTAAAATGTTAATCCATTTGAAATATGGAAACACAAAACAAGAGTACATGATAAACCTCCCTAAATTTCTTTATGACTTTGTTCATACTATGGCCCAAAGGTATTCATGGGGTGTTGGCACAATTAGACATCATGGTTTGGTTCAGTTAGTATGTGAGCATCACTTTCTCAATAAGAAAAATGGGGAGGAAGCATGGATGAATTTTATTCATAAATTTAAGAAGACCCCTGATGTAATCAGAAGGGGAATCCCAACCCCATTTACCCCTAAAAAGGACTTGGGAATTGGTCCATGAGGGAAAGAAGGAAGAAACAGTAGAGGGTAGGGTGTCAAAAAGGAGAAGGATTGAAGGGACTAAAAGAGTAACCACCTCCCCTGAGGTAACTCAGGCCTCTCCAACCTCTCAAGAGGAACAAATCCCTACCTCTGACATAACATCCTCCAAACCCAAGGAACCAAAATCTACTCCCATTGACTGTGAAAAGGTCAAATTTTTACTGTGATAGCCCACCTAGAGAATAATTCATCATTCAGTTAGAAGAAGGAGCTCTAGGAGGAAGTCTACCTCTGAAGAAATGGTTGCTCCTGAAAGAAAAGGAAAATCACATAAGGAAGCAGAAAATGTTGAGGTACATGAGGTCATTGAAATAGAAGTTGCTAACATTCTTGATAGTATGAGGATTTTACCTCCTCTTGGAACTCAAATGGAAGAAAAGGAATCAATTAGTGATGGTAAATGAGGATGAGTTAATAGGACATGTATTTGAAGAGGTGGGTGATTTCTCCATGCCCATAAATGAAGAGGAGGATGTTCACAGACATCTGAGTTCTAAAGAGCAACTTGCAACTTGGAAGCTAAAAGGAAAATCTCCTCTAATTGAGGAAGAAGGATATCCAACTCATGTGGAGTTGACATCAGAAGAGGAGAAACAACAACTCAAGAAAGCTTTTTTTTTTCAAGAGCATAAATTATCATAAGGGAAAAAGATGAAGAATTGGTTTTTCTCAAACTCAAAGTGGAAAATAGAGAAACTCTTATCCTATCTCTACAAAATGAGCTAGATCAACTAAAGACTCAGATGGAAAACAAGGATAAAGAGTTGGAATTATTAAGACAACACTCAACAATTAAAGATAGGGAATTACAGTTGAGAAAAGAACAAGATGATGATAAAGAAAAAGAACTTGTTTTATGGAAGTCAAAAGTACTACTCCACATGAGAGCAAACATGGAAGAAACTCAAACTGATTCTCCTGTAAAAATAGATCCAATTAACCAATTTTGTTCAAATGGAATTATCTTTCTTTCATTCAAACAACTTTGGGATGATACTTGCAGGAGATTGAATGAATTGAGGGTAATGAATCAGGAGTTGAAGGTTAAAATGGAAGAGGAGAAGAAGAAAAGGAAAGAATGGGAAGAAAATTTTTATAAGGAAGAAAATGCTAGATTCAAATGTGTAGAAAACATTCAAGTAGCATGCATGTTGGGGAAAAATTTCTTGCATGTAGGAGACCTTCTCTGCATACAATGTTTTCTTGGAAGAACAATTCATCAGATGGAAATTGGGAAGGCTTGCATGTGGCCTCCCACATGAGTTAAAAGATGAGGAAGAATTCATGGCTGCTTACTCCTTAGCCACCCCTAAACAAAAGAACCTTCTTTGTGAATTCTATTTGTGTAATTATATGTTGGAAGATATGACAGGGTTCTTAATCAATTTATATATTGGAGAGAGCCAACTTCAAGCATTCATTTCCACATTGCAAAACCAAATAGCTTGGGAGTAGAGAGATTCAGAACATAATTTAAAAGCTAGCACAATTGGCCTCTGCATGAGACCTCAGTATCCATGTACATCCTCAGTAATAACCAAGGACTTCAAAACTCTTGCATTTAATTCCAAGTTCAAAGACCATTATATTTCCAGTCTGGAATGAAATATTGCAGCTTTTACATCATATGAGCAACAACACTTTGACCAAGCTTTCACTTGTAGTAAAAGGTGGAACCACCTTATTGTACCCCTAAAGAGGAGGGAAGTCATCTCTCAAAAACTTAAGGTGGAGTTTGGGAAGAGCTAGAGCCTTGGAAACAATAATTCCTCAAGTCATAAGAGAGGAAGGAGGTATGTGGATTGGCATGAGAACTAGCCCCCTCTCCTTCTCACACCTATGTCTCCATGGAAAAATGTGGAAACTTAGGATCCTGAAGAATTTGAAAGGTGGTGGTAGGAAATAGAGGTTGGACGTGGGTTTAGCACCTCAACTGAAGATACCTGGGAAATTCAATTTCATATTTTTTATTTAAGTGAAAAAATGCAATCCAGGATATATGACCCCACTTTCTTAATGCCACCTTCTTGATTAAGTTAATTACATTAAATTCAAGTGTTCAAGATATGATTAAGGATAACATGATAGGTAAATTATGTTTTTTCCTTTGATCTGATATAAGTTCAAGATATGATTGTCCATCTTTTGTTGATTAAATTCAAGTGTTCCAAAATACTCTTTTATCCTCTAACAAAGGACGTGGAAAATGTCAGTTTTTGAATGAATAGGTCATACTCTATGTGGAATAATGGGTTTTGGCATAATCAACATTTTGGACGAGATGGTGATTCATGGAATCCATACAAGGTTAGCTAGAAGAAATGGAGATAGCTTTGGAAACCTCTGAAGATAGTTCCAGAAGTTACCCCCTTTGGTTTCAGAACTCATTTGTATACCAACTTTGTGATAGATAGCAGAATCATTCTTGAAGCTTGAAATCTTGAAAAAGTATGAAATGAGGAATAATGAGGTGTCTTAGGTCCTTCTAGGGTCAAGGAAGCATGGTATGAGTTAGAAAATCAAAATACTATGGTCTATAGCCAAACAACTTGAGGTTAAGTCTAAGTTCACCTATGTGACCAAGTGTCTAAGATGTCAAATTCAGTTAGGTATTCGATGGAGGACATATAAAATTTGAAAATGTAACCAATTTGGGCATTCCCATTCGAATGGAAATCAAGGGAGGAGTTTCAAGTAGTGAAAACAATCTTGTTCTTGTATGCATTTGCACTATGTGACTATGTAGTCTACTTTGCTCTTATTAAATGGTAATATGAAAGTTGATGCATGTTGATAACAAGTTAAAATTGATATGTGAAGAAGATTATACCAAGGTTTGTGTGTGGAAATCACTTTGTGTAGGTGTATGTTTGGTATTTAGCTATTTTAATATTATGGAATGAATGAATGAATGAAACTTGTTAATCCCTTCAAATATCTTTCTAACCTTTGACAAGTAAGAGGTTTTGAGGCAAGTTTATACTTTATGTTTTATGTAAGTTAATTTTATCTTGTGAAAGTTTATAATCCTCCATTAATATTGGTAAGAAAATACCTTATCTAGCACTGAATTAGACCTACAATGAAAGTTTGAAACTTTAAGCCAAGTTATAATGAAATTTGTGCCAAGAAAGGACCTCTTCTAACTGTGAATTACAACAGGAAGCTAGCTAGGGCCTAAGCTTAGGGATATCAAATCAATACATTTCCTCCTGAAATTTGGTACAAACAATAATGAGGAGGTACACTAAGTGTTTCAAGGAGAATTTTCAAAATTTCATTGGTGCATTTAAGATATTTCTTTACCAGTCTTGCTAGGACTTTGTACACAGGTTAGAGAAGGCTAATTGTGAGGAGAGCCTAACAAAGGAGGTATATGTTAGACTTTGAGGTCAAGTCTAAAATCTTGTAGGGAGTTTGTAATTTTGGGTGTCCAAAATGTCAATTATTTAGAGTTGAAACCCTCATAAGTGTAATTGTGAGATTGTTTGGAGAAATATATGCATGGAATCTACTTGCTAGTTAAACCAGTAAGGGTTTATAGAGCAAACACAAAAAGTGGATTTGACAAGGTTATTCAAGGAGATAGAAACCCAAATTTTGGGAACTCATTTAAGTTGATATGAGGATCTTATTAGAGAAAATAAAGTCTTAGAAACACTTCTATAAGTCTAAACTCCCTTATAAAAACCAAGCTTAGAGGTTGACTAAATTAGCCTTCTTTCTAGTGGTTCATTAAACATTTTTTTGAGGTGTATGTACAAAGTGCAGGGTATAAGAAGATGAAAAATATACCAAAAGGCTCAAAGGAACTATGGGAAGGAAGGGAAAAGTGAAGGAGAGTAATGAAGAAAAGTAGTGAAATGTGAGGAGGATAAATTACATGACCTATGAGGGGTATATTGGATGAAATATCATCAATCTCATATTAAGAAATAAGGTAAGAAGATGCACTATAACCTTCTATGAGGTAATTAGCCTAATTCTTGCATTTATAAGCCTAATTTAGTGCATTTTGAATCTTGTATGACCTAACAAAGGAGGTATATGTTAGACTTTTATCCAGGTAGAATGAAAGTAATAGTATGATTTAAAGTTTGTTGATTTTATGTATTCATCCAAAACTAAACACATTGATTGACCCTTTAAATATAAATATACAAAGTATCATAAATACCAAAATAAAAAAAAACGAATTTGGTTCATATCAAAAAAATTTTACTTCATGATGATAAAAGCTAAATGTGTTCCAAGATACTTAACAAAATACAACCTCAAAGAAAAGAGCTACAATTTCACATAATAGGTCATATTTGGATTGAGTAAATACCAAGTCTTATAAACACTTTACAACACCTAAAAGAACCTATAAAAACCAACATGACCTCTTAAAGGACCAAAAGAAAAACTTTGAAAAAGGATTGTAGGTAAGAGATGTCTACAAATTTTGGATAGTTCATTAAACATGTAAGTACATTTGAGGTGTATCAACAAAATTCAAGGTATAGCCTCATAAATATACTTAAAAATGCTCAAACACTATGGGAAGGAATCAACCAAAGTGTAAAGGAAATAAACTCCCATATTGAAATGTACATGTTAAATTCATGTATTACGGGTTACATAGGGTTATCTTTGATGAAATTTTGTCAAAATAGAAATAAAACCTAAAATCCACCTTAACCTTTTCTATCCAGTTAATTGCCAATATTCCTTCATTTCATTATCTCCATCATTGCATGCAATGTGAATTTTTTGTTGACCTAATCCATTTCAAAGAGTAACATAAATTTAGCTAGTATAAGCTTCTGCAACATAGATGTATTTAATTGTTGAATCATAATTGAAATCACATCACCTCATATCTACATCACATTGATTGATAAATAATATAAAAAATCTTTTCAAAAATTATCATAAATACCTCCTTTGCTCATTGCATGAAATTTGGTTCACCCTTTACATACCTTTTGCAACCTTCTTCTGATGATATAATGTACCCAATTACTTGAAATCACATACCCCGTACCTCTCAATGTAGATGACTAAAAGAGATAAAATTTCAAAACATAGAGATTTAATGTAAAACTTAGGTCTATTCCACAAGATAAGATTAAAAATCTCAAAGACTTAGAGTGCAACACATATAGATTGCTTCTTCGTATACAAACTACTGAGTTTTCTTCATTACAATATTACAAAAATGTACCATTTTCTGTTACAATATTATAATATTACAAGGCTACACTATTACAAAAATGTCAAAGACTTCAAAGGTTACACATATAATGTTATAATATTACAAGGTTTTTTTCATTACAATATTACGAAAGCATGTACTTGGGTTACAATATTACAAGGCTACACTATTACAAAAATGTACCACTTGTGGGTCAATGTTACAATATTACAAGGCTACAATATTATGAAAGCACCACTTCTGGCTTACAATATTACAAAAAAATGTACCACACAGTCCAAGATTACAAACATTCATTCAAAAACTCAGATTCTTCCTCACATACTTCTTGAAAACCTTCACATAGTAGGACACTATCCAGATAGAATGAGAGCATTCAGTTACATTTTGGCCATTTATAATATATTCATCCAACTATAAATGAATGTGACACCTTAGACCACTTGTTTTAAGACTTCTGCACACCCCTCCATCGTATAAGTTGCAAAACAAAAAACAAAAAAACATATACCACCATTATCAGATACAAGATCACAAAATATACGCATAATACAATAAAAGCTTAATGTGTACCACTCATAACACACATAATACAACATTTAGCATTATTTGTCTTAAACATGATGAAGCACCATGAAAAATTATTTGTCGTAATCATACTAAAACAAGACTGTGTAATCCACATAATAGTAAAAACCCTACACTTAACATTATTTCCATAAAGACAAAAATACCTTCAAGATGCATTTGATGTTCCAAAAGTGACGACATGGAACTTGAATTTGGTAGAGGGGGATGTCCTGTGAATCACGAAACACAAATTTAAGTGTTTTGAATTCCAATGAATACGTCTTGTAATCACATTACATTCATACTCACCCAAACTCTCTGTTATAGCCTCACAACTTTCTCTAATTGTTATCCAGAATCGTTTCTGTGTTTGCTTGAGTAGTTTCCTTCCACGAGTTGTGTTAGGCAATGTATACTCCTCGTACTCTTGAGCATCAATGTTTAAATCTGGAACCATGATCTCCTTTTGCTTCCTCTTTTGAGGTTTCTACTTGCACTGAAACCATGGCCGCAAATGGGTGGTAAAAGTCTCATTTTGCACTACAATCTGGAATGAAATCAAATGAAAATGAACTAGAGTTGTGTAAAAGCTTCTTAAATTGTTGCACACAGTCTCCAAAAAAAAAAAAATTTGTTCATCACTGTCTAGCACCACATCCAACAATGATTTCAAAAACTCTTTAGATTGACTAAGCACTTGCAATGCATTTCCATGGTTTCTAACATGTTTCTCAGGACTAAGGTATTGTGTTTCCTGTTGAATTCCTTCATCACCCTCAACTGTCACCAAAAATAAAATTCATTTAGTAATTGATAAATTGTTGATATATCAACCACTATTCATTCATAATAAATTATTATTGTCAATCACAATGTGGGGCTGCTCTCGATGGAGCATCTTCAGATGCAACACATTCAACTACTTCCACAACATGAACAACGTGGTCATCTACAATGACAAAATACTTTTAGAGGATGTAAAATGAATTTTTTTGAGGATAAAAATGGTACAAAATAGTTGAAATAATGAAATGAAAACATACACCCTCACCATTGAAATTTGGATCCCTAGTAGATGCACTACCCTCGTGTGTCCTCTCAAGTTGTGACACC
This sequence comes from Taxus wallichiana var. yunnanensis, assembly GCA_018340775.1. NCBI lineage: Eukaryota > Viridiplantae > Streptophyta > Pinopsida > Cupressales > Taxaceae > Taxus > Taxus wallichiana. Next base: position 299,222,100 of record CM031238.1, read on the forward strand.
TTCAAAACATGTTTGCAAGATGTTTCCTTTGGTATCCCAAGGATAATCACAAACATAAAAATTTGAGTCTGAATATTTGAATGAAATACCATCAGTCCCTAGATGTTTGACTTCTAACCATGTAAGACCCTTGAATAGTATGGTTTGCACAACAGTCATTGTCTAGTATTGCTCTGGCCCTCTCAATGGCAGTCAAAAGTTCCTTCTCCTTCTTGTAATTTTTCAAGAAACCCGATACTTGCAACTTCCTCTTGTGTTTGTAATGGGTTCAACTCAAAACACCAATGTGTAAAATAACCAATCCATTCTCCTTATGCATTTATTTCTTTGATCACACAAGTATTTGGTCTTCAAGAAATAATGGTAAGATTCTATGGACGCATTCGTATCCTGATTGGCATGGGTGAAGTTATGGAAATTATTTGACCACATAGCTACACGTGGAAACAATAAAACCATTAGAGATGACTTAAAAATTATTAAATCTACACATAGCTATGTAGTTGGCACTTACCAATACATCTGTCTTGCAGCCACATCTTTCTGAAATACTCCATAAAGCGGTCTCCTCTTTGAACTCATCCATGAACTCATCGATGAGGAAAAAGGTCATGTGCTCATTATCGTTTGATGGCACACATGATGTCACCTAGTCTCTGGAACATAACCAACCCACCTCCTTCTTCATATATCTGTAAATAAATTTTTCACATGATAATAAGTAATGTAAAACAACAAAAAACAACCCAAGCCCGTAAATGTTGTATTAAAAAAATGAAGAAAAAAAAACCTGTAAATATTCTTTAGCCAAGCCCTACGAACATGCCATATGCATAACAAGACACAAAAACTGAATACAACCCTGATACACAAATAACATCATTAGGGATGTAAATTGTGTGTATTAAATTTATAGAAAAACCTATTAGTAAATTTATACTTTATAGCTTGTATTTCAGAATCTACATCATCCATAATGAATGCATTGACATGCCAATCCATCCTTTTCCTTTTACCCCTCACATAGACTTCAGCAAGCCATGCATATATGTCATCCAATTTATTACGGGACAAATTTTCCCATGTAATAGGAACCTCGACCTCTTGCTCATCAAAAACAAGAAGTGTGTACAATTGGTATTGATGCAAAAGTGTACATGAAATTATTGTTAGTATGAGAATGAATTAAAAAAATATATCCAAATATCAATTATGCATGGAAATGAGACAACAATGTCCTTACCTGTTGGCTAGATTTTCTGCATAGCATAAAACCTAGGTAGTCATGAGATAAATATCCCTCATTTACCAGTGAGGCTCCCGTGTCGATTTTTCGATTAAAATATGCTAATATCTATATGGGGTTTTACATTAAGCTGTTCAGCTCATGAACCATAGGCATTTGATTCAAAGCAAAAAATGAATTTGTTTAAGAAAGGAAATAATTATAGAAGAAGGGAATTATATAAACACAGAGAAGAAATGGGGAAGATGTGCATCCCAATCAATAGATAATAGAGTTGATTGCATGCACATAGAAGAAACCAATAGATATCAACACAAAATTATAAGCAAAGGTAGCTCTAGATCTAGATCTAAAATAACACAAAGTTTATTCAAAGATCTAAGATAGAAAGCTCGAAACAAAATACACCGTGACACAAATTTCTCTGTAAATATTCTCCTGTATATTCCTTTTCTTCAAGTGGCTCTCAAGGGTTTCAACACAAATTCTGGAACACAAGGATGTTGCTTACAAATTCTGATCATTAACCGGAGGTTCTTCTCCTACTTATAAAATGTAGAAGGGAAAGCAAAAATGGGAAAAACTCAACTGAACTGAAACATAAACAAGAAGTAAAGATGACATTTGGCAATCATCCTCCACTAACTTCTTCTTAAGTGACACATCTATCACTTAACTAATAGAATTGTTCCACATAACTTAAAGCAATGGTTTGAAAACCAATAACTTCAAAGTTTTACAATTTCATCCGGGAACGTGGAAAATAGAAGAAGAAGTCAAGCCAGCTGTAACATTTATATCTTCTTTTTGTTTTGATACTGAATATACTTGTCAAACATGTAATTCAACATCTTCCCATCTGTCTTAGCCACAAATTCATTTTCTATCATGAACTGCATCAATCCTTTGTTCAACATCTTGATACATGCTTCCACATCCTCCAAGCTCGGCCCGAACCTCGCAATATCCGACTGCAGTGCCACCAGTCTGCTAATGAAATTCATCGTGAAAGGCTTAGTGGCTCCATCAATTCTTCCTTGTACCATCAGAAGAGACCCTTCCAGGGAATTAGGAACTTTGCTAGGAATGATCCGTACATATGAAGTAACATTTCCAACCACTTCCTCCTCGGTGAAAGCAATGATATTGTTTGGTAAAGACGATGTCATACTCTCAAGTACCTACATCCTCTTCAAAAAAATTTTCAGATCTCCAAACGGAAATATACTACAAACTCCAGTTGCTTTTGGAACCAATCTGAAGTCAACCATTCGAGAAATTACTTCTCGAGAGAATGATAAGTTCTTTGAGTGTAATACTATCTCTTGCTTTGTTTCCTCTCCATCTCGAAATCACATAGTGCTATGGCTGCCATATTCTCAATCATCCAAGGACAAAGATCTTTCGAACTCTATCATCTACAAACTTCAACATTTCTTCAGGAACAGGCGTTGAATGGAGTGGCTGAGGAGAAAAGATGAATGTTTCGGATTATGGAAGCATGGAAGTGTCTTGCTAAGGTGCAATAATCGGTGAAGTACTTGATGTTGGAGAAGCCGAGACTAATATCATAGTCGTGGAAGTGATCTTCTCTTTTGATTGAGACCTTCTATGCACTTTCATCTTCTCAGCCTTTTCTTTGCTTTCTCTTCGTGCTTCCTCTTGAGGCAATCACCTATGACGAAGTTTCCGTGATTTGATTCAGCAATGCTTCATCAAGGCAAGTATCCCTTTATCAAAGCAACCAATTTGAATTATTCACCAAAAAGCGCTGACCTTTCCTCAATCATATGACATCCCCCTACGTTATCCTGAAGTATGAATTTATCTCCTCCCATTTGATGGTATGTGTCAAGTAACACATTTCCATCATCTTTAAGATCCGCAGTATCATTTCTATTCCAAATTTGAACACTTGCCATCTTGATAAGCGTGCTGAAATCCTTCTTTCTAACCTCGTACTCACTTTTGCACTTCATCCAGAAATCCTCTAATGAAGGCACATGTGCGTACTCCTAGGAGATCGTCTTCTTGGCTACTCCAAATGGATTGAAGTTTAGCCATGCTAGGAAGAACTCTTGCTCGTACTCAGATATCATTTCCGCTTCCAATCCTCAGGCTTTATGAATGCTCTGGTAGCTATAATGTCCCACAGTGATCGGGAAGAAGCCCGTAGACTTGTGTCATTTCAACCAGAAGGTCGTGTATCTCCACAAGTTGTTTGCTCATCTCCATGGTGTTCAATCTATCATTTGGATATTTGAGCAGCTAACCGGTTCTCCAGAAAATCTGGTCACCCTGAGGTATGTGAAATCTATAAACTGAATGAATAGATTGCCAATTTTGGATACAATTTCCCACACTTCCTGCTCACCCTGTTGGCCTTTAGATCCTTGTCTCAGCTTGCAAATGAATTCGTAGAAGAATCCATCATTGACCACTTTGAAATCTTTCTTGCACATAGGTATAGTAAGCTGTGGGTAGCACTCAAAAATGGGGTCCTTAGAAAGAACGCCACATCTATCCAGCTTGGAGAAGATGCCTTGTGAAGCTGCTGCATATACCAAATAAGAAGTCATTTTGAAATTGAAAGTATGCTTCATGTTCGGAGTTTCTCACCAATGTTTTCGCTAATGATTTCTGACCAATTGATTATTGAATCCACTTTTTTGACTTCAATGGTCCTGATGAAAGCATACATCCATGTACGGAAAATGTGAGCGTTCACTTTGCCATTTATCCTGCATAACAATTTGGCAATATCCTCCACCTCCTGTACCAGATTGGACCGCGGAAGAGTTATTGGGAACTTAGAAGGAGATCTGGGCTTCTTCATGTATCTTTTTTTCATTATGTTCACGCAGTCAACTCTATGCTTCTTCCACCTACTACCGGCATCCTGAATGCTAATGGAAGTCACCACCTTTCGAGCCGGAATCTTCAAACAATAATTGATGAACTCCGTGCATCCAACTCGAATTATTTTTTCCCTGTAACATCTCATACTGATATGGATGATGGATGATAAGACCTGACACACTCCATAACGAACTCTGGCAACTGGGTTGTGTATGGAAACGCTGCAGCTTAAATAATTCCATTGCTTTTAACTACATGCATGAGGGAAGTCTTTCATGCTCTGGATCTATCAATCAATTGAAAGAGGTTTCGGACCTAGATCTCGTGTCTCCAATGTCTATGAATTTGGAAGTGATGCATGATTATGTTGTGCTCTCTTTTTCATCTCTCTTTGTCATGGTTGTGTCTATCTTTGTCTGAACAATTCTTTTTCTCCTTATCTTGTCGAAATTCTTCAAAACTAGTGTAGATATAGATAATGCTTCATATTCGGAGGAGATATTCAATGTAGTGGACATTGATTTAAGCTCCCTTTCTTTTGTAAAGCACCTGTAACTAATTCCTACAATTAATTTAGACAAAGATGGCAACGAACATGAATAGTGGATTTTAATCATAAAAATCTGCATAATTCAAGCCTCTTGCCCAAAATTTGATGTTTTATTTTCATGCAAAGCAAGCATGAATTTTACCAACTTCACCTGAGCACCTGTATCACTTATGCAAACAATTATCCAGACAAAAATCAACCTCCTTCAACATGTGCGCTAAAATTAGAAGCTTTCAAAGCAATAATTTCACCTTTTCGAGAAAAATCCTCTTCAAATGGGGCACACTTTTCCTCTGGCTGCACTTCTCTCGCTTGTGAATTAATTAATTCATCCTTATGGCAGCCCTCGCTTATATAATCCCCATGATTCTATAATTAATTAATGTCTTTCATATTCCCGATAATTAATTAATTAATTAATAAGCTTCACTCTTCAAATGGGCGCCTATTTTGTGCATGCTCATGGCTGCCATTAAATAAATTAAATTTATTTAATTTTAGATTTCGCTTCCAGTTAACTCAAGCCTCACAAAGATGCTTTGACTTTAGCCACTTGAAAATATGAATTAATTTAATCATTTAATACTTAGAAAAGTATTATTTCTCTCCCAAATGGGGCACACTTTTTGACATAAAGGGGCTGCATTAAATAAATATTATTTATTTAATTTTAGAATAGTCTATTTTCAACTTCCTTTTGTCCACTTTATCTCGTTGAATTTTCCACAAGCCGGGCAGCCAAAATTCGAGGAGCCAAAATGGAAGAGAAATTAATTTAAGGTTTCCTTTCTCTCCCTAAAGGGGGTTGTACTTTTTGACATAAAGATTTCTATTTTTAAAAGTCACATGACAATGGGATTATTTACCCCGCAAGGCAGCCATTAAAGTCCCATGATTCACTCAAGTGATTTTACTTTCATAATGGGATTATTTACCCCGCAAGGCAGCAATAAAATCTCATGATTCACTTATGTGATTTTTCTTTTATTCCTCAATGGGAATTTTTACCCTACAAGGCAGGTAAGAAATTCCCGCTTGCCTGTTGCCTCTAATTTTCCCGATGTGACTTAAGTGGCGTTGCTTACCATGGGAAAAAGTATCCTGCTATGCAAGTACAAAATTCCCACCGCCCGCCGCTTCCAAAATCCCATGATCCACTTCAAACCCTCTTTTTCCAAAAATGCGGCCAGCCTTAAGAGGCTTTTTTTGGTGCACGACTTCATCTTTTCCCGAGAGAACCATACTTCCGATGGGAATTCCTTTCGACACAATGTGTGTATGTGATCTCCAGATACTCTGTGCCAAGAATCGTGCCAAACCGGAAAAGGAATTGATCCAGAGAAATTTCACAGAAAATGAAATGGGAAAACACAAAAACACAAAATGTTGCGTGGTTACAAATAAAGCCCAGAATGCATTCCTGGTTAAAACCCTACTAATATATGGGAATAACGATGTGTACGATCACAACAGAGTTAAACCGGAGCACTAATTGCCTCAAACGGGGCTCAAAATAATTAAATACAAATTTCCCCAAGAAAATCTCAATGACACAATAAAACAATTTTAGGCATCTAGGTATTTGGTGAAAATGACTTATATGGCTCCTTCGGGAATATCTCGACACATACAGAACTTTCTAGCAATAAAAACACAAAATGACCCATTATTTTAAAAGTACAAAAAAATTTCAGATAGGGTAGTCTCATATTTCATGATGAAATCTGGGACACCAAATGGTCTGGCTCCATTTGTGGACATCTTTTTCTCTCGTAATGACAAGGGAAAAGATGAGATCCCATCATCTCTGGTTTCATATCTTGTCTTTTGGGCATGGGGTCAGGAAAACAAAAACAACACAACACAAAAACAAAAACAAGGAAAATCAAACAAATTTTTATTTATGTACATACTGTGTTTTACCCTCGCTCTTCATGTCCGAATCAACTTCAAGTGTTGCCCATCAAAGGCAATGACAATTCAACTCCATCCTGATGAGCAAGAATGAAGCTATCTACTCCGGTGATCTTTTTAATCACAAAAGGCCCTTTCCATAATGAATCGAATTTTCCATGCATGCCTTTTTGCTCTTCTTTTGTCCCATAAAAGGATCCAATCATCGACTTCAAACTTTCTTTCCAAGGATTTTTTGTCGAAGATGACTTTCACCTTCCTTTGATGCTCTGCCAATCTATTTGCAACTTGAGTCTGCACCTCCCGCAATTCAATTTAGTACATTATCCTTTTATCAATAAGCATCGTTGAATGTAGAATCCTCCGTGGCTCTGAAAGTCAGAGGGCAGGGCGGGTAGTTCCAAGGTAAGAGGTAGCTCTGTGTCTCTACCATATAATAGCTGAAATGGGGACATACCTATAGCCCTTTTTGGTGTAATTATATCGGTCCATAATGCATCAAACAACTTCTTATGCCAAGTCCTTTGATTCTCTGTTACTAGCTTTCGCACGATATTCACCAAGTTTTTGTTACTTGATTCAGCTTGGCCATTCCTTGTGGATAGTAGTTAGAGGAATGTACCAGCTGGATCCCATGAGTATAGCAAAAATCAACCAAGCTCCTTAGAAGACAAATTTGAGCGTTGTCTGCTACTATTTTATTGGGCATGCCAAACCTAACAACAATATTTTCTTTTATAAAATTACACACCTTGAGGAAGTGGCGTTCTTCACAGGAATGGCTTCTACCCACTTACTGAAATAATCAGTAGCTATCAGAATATAGTGATGGCCGCACTGGAGGCCGGGTTGAGCATACCAATAAAATCCATTCCCATCACTGGAAAGGTTCTTCAATTACAATTGGTTTTAAAGGTAATGCAGGTAATTTTACACGCCCAACAAAGTGTTGGCACGCTTGGCACTTAGCTACCCACTCTGTAAGATCTTGAAAAAGTGTGGGCCAGTAATACCTTGCTCTGAGGATCTTGTGTGCTAGTGACTCGGGCTGAGAAATGACCACCGCAAGCCATGTCATGAAACTGTTGTAAGAGCTGATCCTGCTGAGCTTTACCCACGCATCGGAGAAATACGCCATCAATCCCTCTTTTGTATAAACCATTATCCCATAGAACAAAGTCTTTGGATTTAGTTTAATAGTTTGTTTCTCTTTTCGAGAAAGTTGATCCAAGCATTCTCCATACGTCAGAAAATAGGCAATGTTACTGTACCACTCCTCCACCAGATCTATAAAAAGTACCATAGGAAAATCTTCATCTACCTCTTCTTGATCTACCTCTGGTGCTATTGCTTTCATCTCTATCATTAATTCACATAGCTCTCTTCTTGAACCAGCTTTGTAGGTTTGATATCCAGGTCATATTCTTGAACTTTCGTCACCCATGTGCCTCTTAACAACCCTAACTCTTGTTGAGTGAGGATAGATTTCACTGCAGTATTTGGAACCAAGACCACAGTATGTGAGGAAAGAATATAATACCTAAATGCTTTACATGCCTTCACCACTGCATATGCATGCTTTTCCATTAGAGTATATTTCAACTCATAAGCTTTGAGAGGCATGCTCATGAAAGCAATGAGCTTCTACATCCTCCTGATTCTTCTGCATCAAGATTGCTGACATGGTGTGTTCGGAGGAATAACAATAAAGAATAAATTATTTACTAAAGTTGGGTGAAACCAAGACTGGGGCTTTTGACAGGGCCTCCTTAATCTTCTCAAAAGCTTCCTTCCCTTCGCTGCTCCATTTGAAATCTTGTGTCTTCTTCATCATATTTGAGATATGACGGGTCACCAAAGAAAGTCGTGATGAATCTCTCCGAGAAAATTAACTTTTCCAAAGAAAGAGTGAACTCCTTTTTTAGATGTTGGTAATGGCAATGTCTGAATGGATTTGACACATTCTGGATCTATCTTGGTTCCTTCCTTAGAGACAATGTGCCCTAGTAGCTTTCCTTTCTGTTACAGCAAAGATAGATTTCTTAGGGTTCAGAGAAATACCATGTTTCATGGTATCATATGAAAACCTCTTCTAGATTTGAAATGTGTGTGCTTTGTTCTTGGAAAAGACTGTCAGATCATCAAGGTACACCACTATGCTTATATCCTTGAGATGAGCAAAAGCTAAATCCATAGCTCTTTGAAATGTAGCTCCAGCATTGATCAAACCAAACGACATTTTCTGGTAAGAAAAAGTTCCCCAAGGTGTAATGAATGTCGTTTTGTATTGATCTTCTTCAGCCACCTTGACTGATTGTAGCCTGAGAAACCATCAAGCATGGAAAGCATCTCAGATCCAGTGACCACCTGCAGAGTGTGATCCATGATGGGGATGGGGTAGTTATCTTTCAATGAGGCTTGATTGAGGTTGCAAAAATCTACGCACAACCTAATCTCACCACTCTTCTTTCTCACAGGAACTATGTTGGCTAACCATTCAGAGTGATGTATGGGATAAATTATCTTTGCATCTAACAACTTCTAGATTTCTACAAAGATAGTTCCTGAAATGGTAGGGTTATGCCACCATAGCTTCTGCTTGAAAGGATTTTGTTCTGGTTTTAATGGGATGTAGTGTTGAACTTCTGCAGGCTGATATGTTTTTAGATCCTGGTAAGACCCAGCAAAAACATCCATGTATTTCTTAAGAAGCTCTGTAAAAGCTTCTCTTTCTGCCTCTGAACAACACTTACCTAGATTTACTAATTTGGGATCATTGTTGGCTCCCAAATTTAGTAACTATGTATCGGAGGAAGAACCTTCCCCACTTTCTTCATTCTTTTAAGCATTTGATCATGTTTGTCGAACATTTCCTCAAGAGATACCAAGCCTTTGGGAATTTTATTTCCCTTTAGCTGGATAATCTCCTGACTTCCCGAGACATCTGCATCCATTTCTCCCACAGTAGTTTGTCTCGGAGGTGAATTGCTTCCCTCATAGTAGATCTCTTCAAAGTTGTCCTTTTGTTGGAGAAATGCAACAATCTGCTTGTCATCGTTAAAAACTTGCCATTGTTGGACGTTGTCAGGAAATTTTGGGTGGAAAACCATCTCAACTTTGTAATCCCCCTATCTAAAAAATGTGGGAGGCTGATCTAGATTTAACAAAGCTGCAGTCACTGCAAGTGAATCAGCTCTTGAATTTTGTTCTCTCGGAATGTAAGATACCGAGAAAGCTGAAAAATCCAGGATAGCAGAGTAGACTCGATCTCTATAATGCCGAAGTTTGTCCTTTTTTACTTGATAGAGACCTCTTATCTACTTAACAATCAGCTCAACATCTCCCTTTGTGTGTAAGAGCTTGATTCCCATTGTTCTTGCTTGCTCCATGCCTAACAACAAGCGCTTCATACTCTCTTTGTGTTGTTAGTATTTTTGAACATCAATTTGAAGGAATGTGCATGCACCTTCCCTTCAGGAGAGATAAGAACAATGCCTGCACCGGATCCAAATGAACAACAGCTGCCATCAAATTCCAAAGACCAAACCTTGTTGTCAAGTTGATGTGGTTCTTGAATCACAAGTTGAACTTCTTCTTTATCCATTTCTAGATAATAGACTCCGTGATCAGATTCTTGAAACAAGATCTGAGATCTAGGATCCTCAAAATTTGATACTGTGTACTTGGATTTCTTCTCAAGTTCTAACTTCTAATTAACTCCTTTGATTGGTATGTGCACACAAGACCAATCCATCTTGACTTCTCCACCCAACTCTTTACAGAAATTTCTACTTAACAACATGCCATAAGAGACTGGGATGTCTGCTACAAGGATAGTCATTTTCAATCTTTTGTTTGGGAAAAGAAGCAAGTATCTACTGTGCATCTTTGATTTTCCCAACAAGAGGAACTTCCTTTCCATTGAATAACATCTTCCGATGGTTTTTGTCAATGTGAGACCCAAGGCATCAACAACTTTGGCAAGCATGACGTTGTCAGAAGCTCCAGAGTCCAAAATGCAATTGCTCAATTTGTATCCATTGATAAGCAAAGATACATAAATGGCTCGATCCTTTCCGATGTAGCAGGAGAAGAAGTAGAAGGAGAAGAACTTGCAGCCGCATTATTTGAAGGAGGAGTAATCTTTGGACTTGACAAGATACCCCGTGAAGTATTATTTGTTGAGGGTTGGGACCATTACTTTGCACATACTTGACCAATCTATTTAGCTGATCAAGAAATGCCCTCAAATACTCAGCTTCTAACATTTGGACCTTGGTCTTCTTGATATGATCGATGATGTCAAAAGCTTGACTTGCTTCAGCTGGATGTGTGTTGGCCCTTTGCTGTGAATTGAAAGAATTTGAATATTTATCTTTGGGTGCTAATGAAGAAGGAAGAGGGCTGCCTCTTTTCAAGATAGTAACATCCGCCCAGGATCTTCTTTCTCTTCTTTGGCCGCTTGTGGATGCTTCGGCATTTTGGCATGTCTAGGACCTTGTGAACACCGCAAATGTGTGACCATCAGAATCTTCAAAAGATTCATAATAGCCATCATCAGATTCATAGTCCAGGTAACCAATATTGGAGTCACCAATGGGATCTACAAAGCCTTCATCATCAAATGATTCGTCAATGCCTAGATCTTCTTCATTAGTTTCCAAGTTATTCCTTGAAGTAGCTTCAATCCAACCGCTATGGTGCAGCAACAAGTCTATTTCGATTTTGATTTTGATTTTGACCATTAAAGGTCCGAGTAGGAGCTATTTTTGAAGGGGTCACATTTCCTGCTTGAGAGATCTGCTTGATTTGCAACATGTCATTAGCCAATCTTTGTAGCAAAGGATCTGAAGTACTTGAAGAAGCTCCATCACCTTTGTGAGATGGTTGTTTGAGTTTTCCAGCCATGATCAAGTCATCTTCAACTTCCATGGCAGCATTTTGTGCTTCAAGTAGATTCACAGGTCTTGCCCTTCTTAGTTGATATCCAACTTCGGGCAACAAAGCGTTTATAAAAAATGTCTTTTGATTTTCATCGCTCAATGCGGAAGAAGTGGGGATTTTATATAAAATCCTTTGGAACCTTGCAATAAAGTCCCACATGTTCTCACTTGGCTCTTTCTTCAACTCAATCAGTTGAGTGATCAACGTGCTAGCATCCTCTGCAGGCTTGAATCTTTTCAGAAATTGCTCACGCATAGTCGCCCAGTTGGTTATGGTGCCAGGAGCTAGCCGATAGAACCATTCGCCAACCAAGTCATGTAGAGTCTCAATGAAGAGTCTGACCGAGACATCTTCATGCTCCACTGCAAGCACACCACAAGATATGAAGAAGGCCGCCAAATGATCATCCTGGGTTTTGCTTTCCATCTCCAAAGAATTTTGGAAAATTCTTTTATGGATCCTTTTGGCAGATCGTGCATAGGTGGAGCCAAGTTTAGTGGCCCAAAAGTTGCTCCCCATGGGATAGGTACTATCTGGTTCTGATTCACCATGATGAATGGAGCACGTCTTCTCCTTGTGTAGACTTGGTGAATAATTCCAACCACCGGATTATGCTGAAGACGATCCGGATCTGGATGGGTGTGCACTCTCCTTCCTGGTGAGAGACTAGATCTATGGCTTCTAACTTGAGGAGGATGATTGAAATTGAATTACTCCTGCAGTCTGAAGAAATGATCAGTCCTTCCTTGTGCCTTCACGGATCGGGTGAATGGACATTCAACTAGGTTGAGATTTGTATGGAAAACACTCGATCTTCAAGAGATAAGCTTTGATCTGCAAAGATAGTTGTTTCTCAAAGAGAGTCGCCAAAATCAAGTTGGCTAGATTTTCTGCATAGCATAAAACCTAGGCAGTCATGAGATAAATCTCCCTCATTTACCGATGAGGCTCCCGTGTCAGATTTGTCAATTAAAATATGCTAGTATCTATATGGGGTTTTACTTTAACTATTCAGCTCATGAACCATAGTTGTATAGTTTTGCAACAAGTAAGCAACTGTTTAAGAAAGGAAATATTTATAGAAGAAGGGAATTATATAAACACAGAGAAGAAATGGGGAAGATGTGCATCCCAATCAATAGATAACAGAGTTGATTGCATGCACATAGAAGAAACCAATAGATATCAACACAAAATTATAAGCAAAGGCAACTCTAGATCTAGATCTAAAATAACACAAAGTTTATTCAAAGATCTAAGATAGAAAGCTAGAAACAAAATACACCGTGACACAAAGTTCTTCGAAAATCTGCTCCTGTATATTCCTTTGCTTCAAGTGGCTCTCAAGGGTTTCAGCACAAAGTCTAGAACACAAGAATGCTGCTTACAAATTCTGATCATTAACCCGGAGGTTCTTCTTCTACTTATAGAATGTAGAAGGGAAAGTACAAATGGGAAACTCAATTGAACTGAAACATAAACAAGAAGTAAAGATGACATTTGGCAATCATCCTCCACTAACTTCTCCTTAAGTGACACATCTATCACTTAACTAATAGAATTGTTCCACATAACTTAAAGTAATGGTTTCAAAACCAATAACTTTAAAGTTTTACAATTTCATCCGGGAACGTGGAAAATAGAAGAAGAAAGAATAGAAGAAGAAGTCAAGCCAGCTGTAACATTTATATCTTCTTTTTGTTCTGATACTAAATATACTTGTCGAACATGTAATTCAACATCTTCCCATCTGTCTTAGCCACAACTTCCTTTTCTGTCCTAAACTGCAAGCAATCCTTCGTTCAACACCTTGATACATGCTTCCACATCCTCCAAGCTGGCCCGAACTCGCAATATCCGATCGCAAGTAGTGCCACTACTAATGGAATTCATCGTGAAAGGCTTAGTAGCTCCATCAATTCTCCTCGTACCATCGAAGAGACCCTTCCAGGAATTAGGCACTTGCTAGAATGATCCGTACGTATGAAGTAACATTTCCGACCACTTCCTCCTCAGTGAAAGCAATGATATTGTCTGGTAAAGACGATGTCATACTCTCAAGTGCCTGCATCCTCTTCAACATAATTCTGCAGATCTCCAAATGGAAAGATACTGCAAACTCCAGCTGCTTCCCCTTCTCAACTGATCCATCTAGTACAATCTGTTCTGCAACCAACACTTCTCCCAAAGTAGCTTATTGATTTCAGCCAAAGTACTCAGGTTACTCTCAACAATTGTGTTCATATCTACTATGCTTGTCACCAGTTTCTTCAGCTGATCTGCTGCATCATTCATAACCTTCAGTGGGATGGCACCTCTCCGAGTCAGACAAAGTCTTGACGAATAATCGATTCTTCCATTCGTCGATAGCTTTCACCTGATTGCTTGCATCTTCCATCTCCTGCATCAGATGATCACTCACCTGCTCTTGAGCTGAAATGGGCTGAGTGGAAGATTTAGCAACCTTGGCAATGATCTCACACAACTGAGATACCTGCTTCTGAAGTTCATATTTCTCCACCTTTTCTCTGTCAAGCCTAAGGAATAGAGCATCTATCAATGTCTCTGTGTATCCTGCTTCAATCCTTCTGTGGTGGCTTGACCGATAGGTACTCTAGTTATTGTTATGTCTTCTGCCATGAGCTCATCCTCTTTCTTTCCTTCTCCCGAACTGACATCTCAGCAAACTTTTGCCCCGACTCGATGATCAACCTTGAAGTTACCTTAGCAACTTTAGGTTTTCTGTCTTTTCGCCTAGACTCTGGAGTAGCTGCAAGTCGTGTTCCTCCAAGTTCATTTCCACTCTAGCTTCTGGAACCAACTGCAGAAGTCAACCATTCTGAGAAATTACTTCTGAGAATGAGAAGTTGTTGAGTGTACTACTATCTCCCGCTCTATTTCCTCTCCATCAAAAACTGCTACAGTGTTATGGCTGCCATCTTCTGAATCATCCAAGGACAAAGCTCTTTTGAACTCTACCATCTACAACTTCAACGTTTCTTCAAGAAAAAGCTGCTGAACGGAGTGGCTGAGGAGAGAAGATGAATGTTGCCAGATTCAGTGGAGGCATGGAAGTGTCCTGCTGAGGTGCAACAATATCGGTGAAGTAAGTGATCGGATGCCGGAGAAGCCTAGAACTAATGTCATAGCCGTGGAAGTGATCTTCTTTTCGATTGAGACCTTCGTACTTTCATCTTCTCAGCCTTCTCGCTGCTTCTCCTCTGTGCTTCCTCTTGAGGGAATCTCCTGTGCCGAAGTTTCCCATGATTTGATTCATCAATGCTTCATCAAGGCAATATCCCTTCACAAGAACCAGTTTGAAGTATTCACTGTAAAAAATGCTGCACCTTTCTCAATCGTATGGCAGCCCCCTACGTTATCCTGAAGTATGGCTCTATCTCCTCCCATTTGATGGTATGTGTCAAGTAACACATTCCCATCATCTTTAAGATCCGCAGGTATCCGTGCTAGTCCAAAGTCGAACACTTTCCGTGCTGATAGCCTGCTGAAATCCTTCTTTCTAACCTCGTACTCACTTTTGCACTTCATCCAGAAATCCTCTAATGAAGGCACATGTGCGTACTCCTGGGAGATCATCTTCTTGGCTACTCCAAATGGATCAAGTTCAGCCGTGCTCGGGAAGAACTCTTCGCATACTACTCAGATAACATTTCCGCTTCCAATCCTGGTCTTTATGAATGCTTTAGCAGCTATAATGTCCCACGTGCTGATCGAGAAGAATCCCGTAGACTTGTGCATTTCGATCGAAGGTCGTGTATCTCCACAAGTTATCTTCTCAACTCCATGGTGATCAATCTATCATTCGGATATCCGGGGTGAAGCTTAACCGATTCTCTAGAAAAGCCAATAACCCCGAGGTATGTGAAATCTACAAACTGAATGAATAGATCGCCAATTCTAGATACAACTTCCCATGCTTCCTTGCTCACCCTGTTGGCCTTTAGATCCTGTCCAGCCTACAAATGAATTTGTATAAGAATCCATCATTGACCACTTTGAAATATTTCTTGCACGCAGTACATAAGTCAAGTGGGTAGCACTCGAAAATGGGGTCCTTAGAAAGAACGCCACATCTATCCAGCTTGGAGAAGATGCCTTGTGAAGCTGCTGCATATACCAAATAAGAAGTCATTTTGAAGCTGAAAGTATGCTTCACGTTCCGGAGTTTCTCACCAATGTTTTCGCTAATGATTTCTGACCAATTGATTATTGAATCAACTTTGTTGATTTCAATGGTCCTGATGAAAGCATACATCCATGTATGGAAAGTGTGAGTTTCGCTTCGCCATTTATCCTGCATAACAATTTGGCAATATCATCTACCTCCTGTACCAGATTGGACCGCAGAAGAGTTCTTGGGAACTTAGAAGGAGATATGGGCTTCTTCATGTATCTTTTGTTCATTATGTTCACACAGTCAACTCTATGCTTCTCCCACCTGTTGTCGACATCCTGAATGCTAATGGAAGTCACCACCTTTCGATCCAGAATCTTCAAACAATAATTGATGAACTGTGTGTCCAACCAAATTATTACTTTCCCTGTAGCATCTTGCACCGATCTGGATGGATGGATGATGAGACCTGGCACACTCCATAATGAATTTTGGCAATCAGGATGTATGGAAACGCTGCAGCTAGAATAATTCCACTGCTTTTAACTACACACATGAGGGAAGTCTTTCGCTACTGGATCTATCAATCAATTCGGAAAGAGGTTCCAACCTAGATCTGTGTCTCCAATGTCTATGAATTTGGAATTGATGCATGATCCATTGTGATCTCTTTTTCATCTCTCTTTGCCATGGCTATGTCTATCTTTTTCTCGAACAATTCTTTTTCTCCTTATCCGCGAATTCTTAACATACTGTGATCGGATAATTCTTCGATTCGAGGATATATTCAATGTATTGGACATTGATTTAAGCTCCCTTTCTTTATAAAGCAATCAATTTCGTAATTAATTTAGATGGTTCCTTAAACATGAACAATGGATTTTAATCATAAAAATTTGCATAATCAAGCCTCGCCCCAAAATTTGATGTTTTATTTAATGCAAAGCAAGCATGAATTTTACCAACTTCACTGAGCATGTATCACTTATGCAAACAATTATCCAAACACAAATCAACCTCCTTCAACATGCGCAAAATTGGAAGCTTTCGGTGAATAATTTTTCGCTTTTAACTACACACATGAGGGAAGTCTTTCGCTCTAGATCGTTAGTCAATTCGGAAAGAGGTTCTAGACCTAGATCTGTGTCTCCAATGTCTATGAATTTGGAAGTAATGCATTATTCCTTTGTGCTCTCTTTTTCATGGTTGTGTCTATCTATTTGTTTGAACAATTCTTTTTCTCCTTATCTTTCTGAATTCTTCAAATCTGGTGTAGTCTAGATAATTCTTCGATTCAGAGGATATATTCAATGTATTGGACATTGATTTAAGCTCCCTTTCTTTTGTAAAGCACTTGTAATGAATTCCTAATTAATTTAGACAAAGATGGCAACCAGAACATGAACAGTGGATTTTAATCATAAAAATCTGCATAATTCAAGCATGCTGCCCCAAAATTTGATGTTTTATTTGCATGCAAAGCAAGCATGAATTTTACCAACTTCACCTGAGCACCTGTATCACTTATGCAAACAATTATCCAAACACAAATCAACCTCCTTCAACTTGTGCGCAAAATTGGAAGCTTTTAAGCATTAATTTCACCTTCTTTTGAGCAAAAATCCTCTTCAAATGGGGTGCACTTTTCCTCTTGGCTGCACTTCTCTACTTGTGAATTAATTAATTCATCCTTATGGCAGCCCCTGCTTATATAATCCTCATGATTCTATAATTAATTAATGCCTTTCCTATTCCTAGCAATTAATTAATTAATTAATAAGCTTCACTCTTCAAATGGGGCACCTATTTTGTGCATGCTCATGGCTGCCATTAAATAAATTAAATTTATTTAATTTTAGACTTCTGCTTCTAGTTAACTCAAGCCTCACAGTATGCTTTGACCTTAGCCACTGAAAATAGAAATTAATTTAATCATTTAATACTTAAAAAGTATTATTTCTCTCCCAAATGGGGCGCACTTTTTGACATAAAGGGGCTGCATTAAATAAATATTATTTATTTAATTTTAGAATAGTCTATTTTCAACTTCCTTTTGTCCACTTACCTCTGTTGACTTTTCCACAAGCCTGGGCGCCAAAATTGAAGAAGAAATTAATTAAATTAATTAATTTAAGGCTGCCTTTCCTTCCCTAAAGGGGTCGCACTTTTTGGCATAAGAGATTTCTATTTTTAAAAGTCACATGACAATGGGATTATTTACCCTGCAAGGCAGCCCTGAAAATCCCATGATTCACTTAAGTGATTTGACTTTCATAATGGGATTATTTACCCTGCAAGGCAAGCAATAAAATCCCATGATTCACTTAAGTGATTTTTTCTTTATTCCACAATGGGAATTTTTACCTTGCAAGGCAGGTAAGAAATTTCGCCTGCCTGCTGCCTCTAATTTTCCCATTGTGACTTAAGTGGCATTGCTTCCATGGGAAAAAGTACCCTGCTAGGTAGGTACAAAATTCACCTGCCTGCTGCTTCCAAAATCCCATGATCCACTTCAAACCCTCTTTTTCCAAAAATGTGGCCAACCCAGAAGAGGCTTTTTGGTGCACGACTTCATCTTTTCCAAGAGAACCAGACCTCCAATGGTGAATTCCTTCTTGGCACAACATGCGTATGTGATCTCCAGATACTCCAGGCCAAGAATCAAGCCAAACCAAAAAGGAATTGATCCAAAGAAATTTCACAGAAAACGAAATGGGAAAACACAAAAACACAAAATGTTGCCAGAAGTTACAAATAAAGCCTAGAATGCATTCCTGGTTAAAACCCTACTAGTATATGGGAATAACGATGTGTACGATCACAACAGAGTTAAAACATAGCACTAATTTCCTCAAACGGGGCTCAAAATAATTAAATACAAATTTCCCGCAGGAAAATCCTGACGACAGAATATATCAATTTTGGGCATCTGGGTATTTGGTGAAAATGACTTATATGGCTACTTGGGAATATCTTGACACATTACATGAAGTTTCTGGCAATAAAAACACAAAACGACCCATTATTTTAAAAGTACGAAATTTTTCGAGATAGGCTAGTCTCATATTTCAAGATATATCCAAATATCAATCATGCATGGAAATGAGACAACAATGTCCTTACCCCATATTTATTAGTTGAGAACGTAGAATCCATTGCAATGATGGAGTTATGGAAATGAAGAACCATCATTTTAAGCATCCACATTGTTTGAAGGCCCATAATGAAAGGCACGTCAGTCCCACTGGCCTCTGATAATAAAAATGTATCCCTTTCAGTGACATGCCACAAATTGATACTAGTGTTGTCGTGTTGGTGCTTTTGGGATCTAATGCTCTTCACCCTCCTTCATGTGTTCAACATGTCTTTCCTAGTTAAGCACTCATCTCTTTTGTTGACAATCCTCACCAACTCTGGATCCGTGTAGTGCCTTTCCATAATGGTGTCAACCAATATACCAGCAAGCAAAAGATATTTAATGTATTTCTTACATTCAACTGATAAATTCGGAGCAAAACCACTTCGTGGATCTAAGCTTGTGTCCTTTACACCATGGAAAAACTAACCATTCTTATCAACGTGATACATATCATTTTATATGATATGTGCCACGTCTGGTGTACCAAACATAACCCTCACATTGAAATGACACCAAAGATCCATGTTTTCCTGGAACCTCCTAATTCTTTCACTAGTAGGTGGTTTGTTCATATTATCTTAAGGGCCATAAGCACAATTGTATCGAAAAAAAAGGAAATACATACTGATATCAGGTATGGAATGTGAAAAATGTGGCAATAACATATGTGAACACTATTCCCAAGGATGACCAAACATAAAGTTAATATAAACAAACATGTGATACATAATGGTAACATGTGGTGGTGTGTGTCCCTCCGTAACAGGGTGAACCCTATCCTGCTTGCATATGAATTTCATCTCAGAGCTATCAAGAAGGCTTTCCCCTTTAATAAAGGCATCAAGTTGTGCTAGAGGGATTTTTGCACAAATATCCTTGTGACCATTGTCTTCCCCAATCGGTGTCCATTCAAGATCATCTTGAGAAAAATGTGGTTTCCCATTTCCCACGTCCTAAACATCTAGGGAAAGAAATTGTTCATACTTTTTCATTCATGGCATCCTAAACAAAATAATGTAAACAAATTTGTATAATCAGTAAGCATGGTGAGAAAAATCCCAAAGAGGAGGAACTCAAAGTTAAAGAACTACTTGTGCATGAATGAACAAGAATCTAGAAGGTCAAGATTGGGTAAAAATTGACAAGTTGAAGAAATAACAAGTATAAGGACTTGATAGAGTCCTAAACATGTTGTATATAAGGGATTTAAGGTGTAACATAGGTTGAAGGTGTTAGTACCCAAATTTGTTCTCCTTTTCAGGCCAAGTAGCAACACTGATTCAACATGGAGCTTAGAGGCAACCAGATCATAAATATATGTCGTTTTGTAGCCGGGAGGAGATTTGACTATCCCTTTGTTACTTGGATTTGTGGAGAGATGGGTAGCACCTTAAAAGGATATGATCTTATCCTAACTATTTTAGGTTGTGCCTTTCAACCAAGGTAAGAGAACCTATTTTGTAACCTCTGTTATTTGAAAGGAGATACAAGTACCTTTCTTTTGCATAAATTTTGTAGAGAAGACCTTGGGGAAAATATGATCAACACACCAGATCTGACTCTCACGAGTTGTCACTTCCAGATCATGGAGATACTTTCACAACAAGGCAAAGGTTACTAAAGACATTTGAGACCTTGATCTATCCTGCATACTTTGGAAAATGGATTTTGGTCTTATGTGGGTATACAGAGTAGAACAGGGGTAGTATGGATGGGATTGGATTTTTTAAATAGATTTTGGTGGGAGGGGAGACAAGATGGACTTGACTCACTAGATCCTTGAGAGCTTATGCAAAATGGAAAGATTCAATCAACAAAATGCCACAAAAAGTTAAATTATTTCCTCAACTAGAATATGTGCTTCAATGGAGGCCCAAATTAGCACTCTTTCACACAACCTGTGGGATTCTGTCACGAAGGCTCGAGTCAGAGGACCCAATAAAGCACCAAGATTTAAACCAAGTCATGCCTAAGGTACACCCAGAGGCTTACAGATAATCTCTATCAACAAAATGAAAGAAAAGTGATTTTAAACCGTTTATCTCACTCCCAAATGAAGGATCTTCTGAGAAATGAAATTGCAGATGCCACTAAACTATCACAAGGACTGGAGACTGTGTGATTGGACCCTATTTTGGTACAAGATTGCAATAAAAACAAGAAAAACTACTCGTATGCATTCAAAGATGAAATAAATACACTTTACTCAAGATTAACATAAAATAACTCAAAGTTTGATCAAATTTATTAGCAAGGGAAAGTTTCCAGAACAATCTCAAAGCTTGTCAATGGTTGTACACTTGCAACCACCTTGACATGATCAAATTTGATACAAAGAGAGATATACAAGCTTCTCTGGATGGCTTCTCAAAATGGATGGGCTTTGTCAAGCTTTTCTGCTGGAGAGAATCAATCCTGATCTTTCCAAAACTCCCAACCATTTGCATGAAAAATTTGTGCCATTTATAACATTTACAACAAAGCCCCTTCTCCCTAAAAGACAAAAATGTTTAATGCACCAGTGTTCGCCATGATTCTTTTGTGATTCTTAGAATCAGATCTGCAAAAAATTCTCCAGGTGCTTGAGGGGGTAGATTTCATTGAATGCCTCCCGCATTCAACTCCTTGCTCTGGTAGATCACTCTTCCTTCAATTTTCCAACCACTTCCACCCTTAATCTATCAAATCTGGCTCCTTGTGTGCTTGGGAGAAGAAAAATAGAAAATTTGATCGGGCACAAAATTTAGACCATTTTAATGGCAAAAGACACCTTCCAGATCTTCCCACCAAACTTCAGATGTCAACATTAACTTCCTTCTCTGCTTGGCATGTAGAAAAAACCAAGAAATCATGAAAACTCGCACTTCCAGACGTGTTGCAGAGAAATGGAGGGAAAATCAGATTTTGACTCTCAATTGCCATTGATCTTTACTTTGAATTTGGGCCATCCACATGGAAGATCCAAAAATGGGATGGGGCTTCCTTTGACCTTTTCTGAACCTTTTGAAAAAATGGAAAAATTTCCCATTTTGTTCCACACCTCCACTTCTGAAAAATGGGCCTGACACGTGTCCTGAGGTGGGTCTTAAAGGAATCACGGAAAATTTCTGCCATTTGACTCTCTTTTAGAAAAAAGGAAAATTTTCCAAGTTTCCCAGCAGCTCCGCCCTTCCGCTTCAAGTCCCTAATGTGGGTCCCAGCGGAACCCGGGTCCTTTTATGCCTTTAACTCCTTTTCCCTCAAAGGGAAAAATTTTCACTTTTCTCCCAAAAAGCCCGCACCTCCACCATTGACCGGGGCAAAACATTGACTATTTCCCATCGGGCTTACAGGCCATTTTTGATATTTTAACCTTTATGAGGCAAAGAGGCAAAAATTTTAAGTTGCCTCCAATGGTGCTTCCCTACCCCTTATGAATTTTCAAATTGCCACATGTCACAATGGCGCACCTTAAGGCGGCCCCAAAAATTTGATACCTTGAACGAGCACGGGCTTACCACATGTCCTGCTCCGAAAAAAATTGTTTGAAGGCTTGAAGCTTGTGGAGGGTACCACGTGTCAAGCTCCGAGGTAGTCTTCCTTGGTTGTTGAAAAGTCCAAGCAAATATGTAAAGTGAGCGGAATGCCCCACGTGTCCTCATGGCACTTCTTCAAAATGGTGCCCAAGTTGAAGACCCTGAACGAGTGTAGGCTCGCCACGTGTCCTGTTCTACCAAATTGTTTCCCTCGCATAAAAATTTGTCTAAGTATGGGAAAGCAGCGGAAGCCTCCACGTGTCCTCCCGGCGCTACTCCAAAGCCAAACCAAAAATTTGATTCTCAAACGAGCGTCGTTCCTCCACATGGACACATTTTAAAGTTGAGGCATTTTATAGAATTTTTGACGTGTCCGCCAAGCCGCGTCCAACCAAAAGATGCCACGTTTCCATGTTGATGCAAGGATGCAAATTTTATCTGGGAAACGCTCGTCAAACTGTAAAACATAGAGAAATGACCATTTGAGCCTGAAAGTGAAATTTTCTTCAAGGATAGAGATTTTAGAAATGTTGCAAGACTCAAATACGTTCCTCGAGGACACATCAATTCATTTCTCTTTGAGTATTTAGGGAAAAATGGTAGGGACAACAGATCTTGACTGTGGAAAATGGAGGAAATGGGAAAACATGAGTTTTGAAGGAACAGAGCACGGGAGACTCAAAATACAGAGCTTTTCCAGAGGAACAAAGGAACCATGAGACAAATATGGACCCACACATGATCTTCGACCCAGGAGCAGATTAAAATGGCAACAAAGAATGGCCAAACACAATGCGGGAAGGATAAAATGACAGAGGCCGTGAATCAATAAATATTCAAGGGAAAAAATGGGGTGAGACAACCGAGCACCAATGAAGGTAGTGAAAATGAACAAAATCTTGTTTAGCCCTTGAAATCCTAAGAAGTTATAGGTAACCTAAGAAGCAACATGTTGGAAAATAGTAAGAAAGGAGATTTGAGGTGAAAGGACCTTATGCAAAGTGGACGCAAGTTTGAATTTTTGGATGTAAGGTGTACTTAAGTTTGGAATAGAGTATCAATTATGAAGACTTAAAAATGACTTCTAAACCTTAGGTAAGCCTAAAGGAGCCTTAGGAAATGAGGAAAAAGGTGTTTGGAGGGATGGAGCAAGAGATAGCACTAGAAAATATGTAAAAAGCATAAAAGGGTAATGGGTATGTGAAACTTAATTTACATTTGCATAAAAGTGGATTGTTTTCTCTATACATAGTGATTTGACCATAACCAGGGGCAATTGGGAGAAATTGGCAAAAACAATAAAGGGAGTATAAAAGAAAATGGGTGTAGAGTTACATGATGAAACTTTGTAGGGTGATTGTTTCATTTAATTGGTCATCAAAGAGTTTACCATTGAGACTAGATTAAGAGGAATGTGTGTTTTATGCTCAAAAATGCAAATTTAAAGGGCTAGAAGGAAGTAAGAGGGCATAAAATGACTTTGAGAGAATAAAAAATACCAACACTTATTCAAGATTTCTGATGCAGAGCATCACTCCACCATGTAAATATGTCATGAGTCATCATATTTTTGTTTGATGGGTGTGTTATTAGGTTCTAGGGGTTTCTAGGAGTCTCCCCACTTTATTCAACCATCATGTGAATATAGACAGTATTTTTTCTGTTATGTGATATACACACAGTGTGTATACCACATACAACACTACCATATGTACAGGGTATGTGATAATAGACTACACTCTGAAGCAAGTAGAATAAAATTGAAGCAAGTAGACTACACTCCAAAGAAAGTAGACTATACTCCGAAGCAAGTAGACTACACTCTGAAGCAAGTAGACTACACTCCGAAGCAAGTAGAGTATACTTACAATCAATGAACTAAAGGTATCAAATAGTTAAGGTGATAATATGCTAGATACAGAGGGTAGTGATGAACCACTTGTCGTGGATGATATTATAATAAATTTCATGCGGAGGAGTCAAGTCTGCAAAGATGGAAAACAGTTTAAAGGCCAAAAGAAACATATTGATGAAGAACCTAATACTCATAATTAGAAAAGAAGGTTAATAAGCCCACAGTTTGATTTTCCCAAAAGCTCTAAAATAAGTTCTCCTCCACTTTTGATTGTGAAAATTTTTTAGAAATGTAATATTGAAAAATAAATTTCACCTCAGCAACATAGTAGTGTACATACAATGAACAGAAACATGTAAGCATCTTGATAGAATAGAAACAGAAACCTAAGTTTGATTTTGGCTTGTTATGGTTGTTTTGATAGAATCTTGAAGCCTATAAGCATGTAAGGGGATGAAGTGAAGAGTAATTAGGTGTCTTAGGTCCATATTAGGTCTAGAAAGGCATAATGGGAGTTTATAAGTCAAGGAATTTCTAATATGTCTAAAGTATAGAATTCGGTTGGAAACTAATAGAAGGATTATAAATTATGAAAATGTAATTGAATTATGCATTCCCAATCGATTGGAAATCAAGGAAGGTTTCAAGAAAGGAGAAAAATAGTGTTTGTGTAAGCTTTGGCACTTGGTAATGGTGTATACATCTCTGAGATTTGTTGAATGTTCATAGAAATCTAATGCATGCTTGTTGGTAAGGCTATAAATGATCCATGGGAGAAATTATTTACAAGTCTTTTGAATTTTTATTGTATGTGTGTTGATGCTTCTTGGATGAACTAAGTATATTGATTAAATTATGAATCTCTGATTCAACTATGAGTACAGTGGTATTGGAATTTGTGAAAATACTGTTGACACATTGTGGTGAGTGTAAAGCTATCCATGCATGATAGGAAGGTGCAAACTTAGGCCTAAAAAAACCTCTGTAATGTATTCTCAATTATGCAAACTGTGATATAAGATGATTGTGCTATGTGAAACAAGTTGACTGAGATCATCTTTGCAAGTGTATGTGATACACGCTCATTGTGTCATAGGAAAAGAGTATCAAGGGTTACCCTTAGGTCCAAAGAAGAAGAAACAAGATTGTAACTTGTATGTTTGAAACTTTTTGGGGAAGCAACATTGAAGGTAATTGTTTTCCAGACTAGGTGATAAATATGCATGCTAGAGAAGACATAAATCCATGACTATAACTCTTTGATTACCCTCTTGGGTAAAGAATCCTATTGTATTTTTATTCTTGACATATTCTTCACAAGTTTGAGTTAAGTGTTGTTAAGAAAAGGAATATGGAATTCTGAAATCTGTGCACACACATAGTTAGGGCAGTGAAAAGAAGGAATAGAGGTGATCGACGTCGGAAAAGTGACAGTGAGCTTGAGAATCAACAAGTAACTCTTCTGCGTACCCGACCTCCCGAGGTAATGCCGAGACAAATGGTGGCGGTGTGGGTAGAATGCGCAGGAAAACTAGTTAAAGATCTAATGTCTTCGACACGCACTAATGGTATTTGCGAATCTAAAGCAAAGAAGGCCCTTCTAACTTGGATCGTCTGATAGATCGATCAGCGAGGATGACTCGCTCAAGGCTCCAATCAATATCGAGCTCGGCGTGATTCGATCTATGGGTTGTCAGGATGCGTGGAAAATGACCGGGATGGTTTCGTGTATTTCTCCTGATAGGGTCATATGGTGGATATAGTCAACTCTATGGACGATTCTCTGGCCTAGTCCAAAATTCTCTAGTTTCGTTGGTTATTGTGTCTAGTAGGGATAACTGTTGAATGATGAGAGGTGGAATCGGAGTAGACTGAAATACTAATTTACGTAGGCCAGTGTCTATGTCTAATTCTCTTATGGACTCGTTAGGCTGTGGGATCTGTGGATCACAACCATAGACTCTGGGTTGTTGCGGTCCCGTTATGGTCATACGGGAGATCAAGTTCTGATTCCTAGTATCCAGTAGTCGTAAGCTTTTTCAGCTTCTATGTTTAGAACCAACAGTTGTGCGATCTTCTCAGAATACCTTACAGGTGTTATCGCAACTTGGATTCTTAAGCTGGTATCTATATCTACTAGGGTGTCTCCAGCGTCTGGCTGTGGAACTAAAGGATCACACCCAAATGTTTGTTCTCTTTCGAGCCCTTCTACTGACCATGTGGGTATTTTCTAGGTAATCTGTAGTTTGGCTGATTTGACCAAAACAGATATGCTTGGTCGTCTTCGATGTTTAACCCTCTCAACTGTGTCCTGATCTGTTGGAAGTCTGTTGTTGTTTGGAAGACTTGTATCCTAAGGTTTTGGTCAATATCAGTTATTGCCACTACGGTATTGGGCTGGGGCACAATTGGCTCGAAAATGTATTCCCTGGGCTCCCTAGGTCCCGTAATTGTCATGCAAAAAGCAGTAATGAAACAAACTATAATAAAGTAAAATCTAAGTGCACTTCTAGCATATATAATTTCTTTTTGTATTTTCTGGCAATTTATAAGAAAGCAGCTATTTAAAATATTTAGAATTGACAACTAAACTAACAACGTAAAACAAACAAAATAGCCGATTGTAGCTATTTGTCTGTGCAATTTTGTATATCTATTCTAAACAACGAAATAACTAATCTATCTGCAAGATTCTCGATCCTACCTCAGAAGTGAGGAATGAATCATAGTTTCTCAGAAACTATCAATCCCCACAACCTCCCTGGCAATATCGAGAATAGAAATAACTGAAATAAAATGATTAACTACGTTATTTGATAAATTCTAACTAAAACTTTGAAAGATGGAACCTGGATTTCGCAGAACAGTGGCGAATCCGACGGTGTGTGTGTTCTTGTCCCCTCAGTATGATCTCTTCGTTCTTTGTGCTCACGTGAATCCAGAAAAGCGTGGAATGCTTGCATCAACAGGAATAGATATTTGGATCGATGGACAGCCTTCAGAATGCAGACAGAATAGAATGCGGATAGGAGAGGGATAGCGCAAGAGTACAGAGCTTGGCCTATGCAATTCCTAGCGGGGTCTACTGCGAATCATGCAACAAAAAAGCGTCCAGAACCTGAGACTAGTCTGTATGAAGAGCAAAACCTGCAACTTTAATGGCTGCCTAGACTATTTTACTCCAAAACAATAATACTGTTTGCACAAGTTGGATCTGTGGCTTACCAACAGCAACACAAAGCTAAAACAAACCTGCAACAAACTATACTACCAATCCTAAGCAAACTAAAGGGACATAGCACTGAAAACATGAAAGTTGGAGTGAAAATGGTGGCCCAAATAATGTCTGCACTTGCACAAGTTGGATATGTGGCTTACCAGCTGCAACACAATACTAATGAAGTATGAAATGAACTATGCTATCAAACTTAAGCAAACTAGAAGACTGAACTACTGAAAGTGATGAGTTTCTAAACAAGAATGAGGGGCCATTTGCATGTGCACAAACCATGCATTTATAGGAATTCAAACATCCAAAATCAAATCCAAACTGAACTCTTAAACATTAAACAAAAGAAAAACACTATTCCAGGGGACCAAAAACATTAATGCATGCTCAAGTCAGCAAGAAAAGCTGGTGAGTCGTGATATTTCACGCGGGTCGCGTAAAAGAGCGTTCTAGAAAACGCGCACAGGACCGCCGCCCTGCTCAGGGCGGCGGTTACAGGACCGCCGACCTGTTTAGGGCGGCGGTCACGAGACCGCCGCCCTTAAGGGCGGCGGTTTCGTCACTGAAGACCAAAAAGCCAAGAAAAGAGGGAAAAACAGGGAAAACAAAGCACGCGGGGGCTAAGCGGGGCATGCGGGATGTTAACGCATATCTGTAAAGCTTTTCTGGATCCCGAACACCTTGCGAAGAGACCTGTATCATCATTGGGGCACTTATTACATCGTTCCGCAGTACAGTACCTTACAATTTTGGGTACGTACATATTGCCCCCTCGGAGAAGCGTTTTAGCCATGAAGAGGCATAAAACGGTGGGTCCGAGTATGGCCGTCCCGAAATGGGAAGTTAGAAGTTATACCTTACACGCCCGTGTGTTGAAATGACGCCGTCCAAAATTCCCGCTACCTGCGAAATGAAAAGAGAACTCAAATGCAGATAGATACAATAATTTGGAAAATAAACGTTAAAATAATAGAGAAAGAGGACGTACCATTTGTGCGAGGATAGAAACTTACCTCCGTCGGTGCTCCGAACCTGTGAAAAAGATATTTTAAAACGAATCGGGGCGTTATATATATGAAAGTGGGCCCATTTTCCTATTCATTTGCGCGAGTCGATTTGGTTGATTTCGAGCTCTGGGACCCACGGTGACGGTTTCTCACGCGAGTAGAGTCAAACGTCCGATGAGGCAGGAGAGAGATCATGCCTCCATGTGTGAACGCCACCCCCGCGAGATCACAAAGTTGGTTTTCTTCAATTTTGTGTTTTTCCCCTTTCGATTTGAAATGTTAAATTCTTTTGCAATGGGGGTAATTTGAAAATGTTTGGTTTAAAGGGTCCATCTAGGGGCGCCACTGGGTAGGCCCCATTTTTGATTAAAATAGTCATTTTTGCATTTTTGGGCTTTTAAGCCCAAAACCCGCTGGTTTTCGGGATCCGTGACCGCCGCCGCCCAGGACAGGCGGCAGTTACGACCGCCGCCCCGACTGCTGGCGGCAGTTATAAACCGCCCCTGCTCGTGGCGGCGGTTCTGCAGGAATGTAATGCAAAAGAACCTATTTTGAAAGCTTGTACTTGTATTTTTAGCATTTGTACGTGTTTTTATGCTTCTCTTGATATCGTTTAGATACTAACTTACTCTTCTTTGTGTGTTTTTGGGCGTATGCAGGCAAAAGAGGAGTACATTAGATGGAGCCGGGAGAGAGAGTGCGACTGGCTGCCTGGGGTATTGGATGCCCTCTCAGCAGATGAGGAGGACACATTGCAGAGGGCCGGCATATTGCGTATATCGCGTGTGCCCCACGTTGCTCCATCCAGTCACATTCTTTGTGACCTATTTTCATATTGGGATGCAGATCGGAACACCTTCCGACTGCCAGGGGTCCGTGGTGAGTGGACCATCACTTTGGAGGATGTTTACCGCATCCTGGGGGTCCCGATTATTGGGAGGAGACTCACACTTGAGACAGCTGGTTCCAGGGCACAGATAGCTCAGTGGGCTGGTTATATGGGAGATGCAGCTATTTCCACGGGGCCGAAGAAGGGAGTGCGAGTCAGATCCATTCCTTCTTTGCCCATCCCTATCTTTCGACAGGCTATTATGGGGATCCTTGCCTCGAGACTCATCGGGGACAAGGGAGGGGACACCTTATTATACTGTTGGGGCCCCATCATTGCACAGATAGAGGGACATGGCCGGAAATACGCCTGGGGCGCGGATATTTTGGGGACCACCTACCATGACTTATACAGGGTGGTCCGATTGCAGGGACAGTCCTTGAGCCACCCCACTCTAGTCATGAGTTGGGTGTATGAGCGCTTCATTCCGTATGGCAGAGGCGTGGAGGTGGCAGATCCCGGGGCGGTGAGGGCAGCCCGATGGTCAGATATGTCAGTGCTCAGAGCACCTCACCAGCCAGTAGCCACCCTTACCACGGCAGACATGGAGGCTACACCGTACCAGCTTATGGCCGGTATATGGGGAGAGGAGACCACGACATTGGTCTCCCTGCTCCATCCACAGGCAGGCCTTATCGACCGTGTGGGACGGGTAGAGGTACATCCCTTCAGCAGGGTTCCTCAGCAGTTTGGCCTCCCATACGCGGCTATGCTTCCTCCAGTAGCACCTGTTTATAGATCAGTCCGAGAGGCTAGAGGGGGGCCTAGAGGCCGTGGTTGGACAGTGGTTACCCCTGGCATTCCTATTACAGCCAGGGGGATAGTTCGGGCCAGAGGGAGAGCTGGTGCGCCTCAGGCACCATTACTTCAGATTGCTGCAGGTCCTGCTCATAGCAGTGACGACCCCATAGATATTGACTCCGATTCTGAGGAGCACACAGAGGGAGGGTCAGAGGAGCAGACGGACGAGAGCGATCCTGAGTGGCATGATACTCAGGACATTCTGCGGGCAGAGAGGGAGGAGGAGAGTGCAGAGAGAGAGACCGTGGCTTCTGAGGAGCCACTCTCCGAGGCCATGGTGGAGACGATGAGTCCGCTGCGGGCGCCATGTTGCCTACCATACAGAGCAGCCCCAGCAAAGGCGGCATCAAAGCAGCAGGCTTGGCCCCTGGCGACCCATCTTGGAGGCCTGGTGATCCGAGTAAATTATCCTCTCCTCCTTTCAATGCTTGTTTGTTTTAGGATTTGTCTTTGAATGTT
The DNA here is from genome assembly GCA_018340775.1 of Taxus wallichiana var. yunnanensis. NCBI lineage: Eukaryota > Viridiplantae > Streptophyta > Pinopsida > Cupressales > Taxaceae > Taxus > Taxus wallichiana. The sequence continues at coordinate 299,252,642 of CM031238.1, forward strand.
AACTCTCCTTATATTTGTATTGTATACACTTTAACCTCTTGCCTAGTTCCTAATTCTTTTTTCTTTCTTTGCTTTGCAGAGACTGTTGATGAGTGGCGGGATCTAATTCGTAGGGTTTGCGTCGATTCTCTGATGATCCCATGGATAAGACCCGTGCGGAGTTATCTATGGATGCGGGAGACCTCTCAAGCGGCCGGCAGCACACCGACGCCTTCGCTCCCGCTTCGCATGTGGCCAAGATGGTGTCAACTCTCCGTCTGCAGTCGGGCAAAGCTATAGGACAGCCGAGCGTCTTATGAGGAGCCGCTCTCATGGCGAGACTACGACTGCCCCTAGGGACCCCGAGCCCTCCGTCCATTCAGAGCGCCAGCGTAGCCGGAGTCCTAGGCGAGGGCGCGCACCTTCAGCGGGATCGCGCAGGGGTTGAGAGGCCACTTGGCTTTCTGTATTTGTATTTAGATTCTTTTGTGTATTACGGGCTCTTTGAGCGTTTTGACCATGCCTAGTGCATGATGGCATTGTATATAAACTTTGATTATTTATATATATGCGTCGGTTTTGGATCAAAACTTGTCATTTGTATTCTACTTTCTTTATTTCCAACTGCTTCGTGTATACTATGATGTATGTATTATATGCTTTCTAGAATGTATGCAATGGAAAACAGATGATGCAAATGTTTGCTTTCTTTTTGTGTTTCATGATGCTGATACATGATTTTGTAGATATATTGTGATCTTAAATCTTAGTTTCTGTGAGCAATTTGGATACCTCATGATTTGTTTTGGCAAAGTGATGAAAATAATCAGTATGATGAACAGATTAACTTGCCCCACTCCTAACTCCACGCAACTAGTAGGATGCGAGGGCTCATCACCAAGAGCCAAGAAGGGCGCAAGTTATGGAATATGGTGAAGTGATAGTGATGAAAGCATGATGAAGCTTTTGGTGGAACCAAATAAAACTACAAGCTTATTCTACCGAATGACTTCATAGTTTTGGATGCAACTTGCTTTGTGGTTTATCCAGATTTAGACCCGTAGATGGCCACATAGTAGAAAAAACAGGTTTTAGGATTTTTAACTCTCTTGGAATTTTTGAACATCGATTCATTAGTTATTGACTCAAAGTTTGAATTGATTGTTTATGACCTTTTAACATTTACTTTGTTTAGAGGACCCCTACACTTGCCCCATGCCTCTACTATAAGAAACATGGGTTTATCACCGTAAGCAAGGCATAGGCGAGTAAGGGCATTTCCATCCTTTCCCAACCCTACGTCACTAGTAAGAGACGCAAGCTCATCACCGAAGGTTGGTGGGGCAAGGAAATGTGTAAAAATAAAATTTTCTGTTTAATCACTTCTTGACTTGTCTATTTGAGTAAAATGTCAGTATATGCTTATTTTCCAAAGAGATGTGTATATGGGATAGATGTGACACCATGAAGCTTCTAGAACAGACCATGGGCAAGACACCTATCCTAAGAAGAAATTAAAGCAAACGAACTTGCAGATCTTGGTATGGTTACCGTTAGGACTTCGTCATGTCTGATTTTGTTTGATAAAAGATTCTGAGTTGATTGATGATATTGAAGACGGAGAAGTATGATTAAAGAACTTTATGCCAGAAACATCACGAGTTTGAAATAAGTTGCTTTGAGAATAGATTCCCTGATCACAATTTGTGTAAGAACAAGTGGACAAAATGATCCTAATTTGTATGAAAATGCAATGTAGATAGTTATATAGGCAAATGCTTAGTCGCTTACGCAGTAAACGTTTGAGGTGGAGAGGGTGACTGTTTCGCCAAACTCCTCACCTTCTAGTGTGCATAAGAGGTATGCACCATTTCGTAGTCCTTCATGACTCGGTATGGGCCCAACCATTTGGGCCGGAATTTCCTTCCTCACGCCGGTCTTCTTGTCGATCATTTGTCTAACCTTAGAACTAGGTCACCTTCGTATATGTCACGTTCATAGACCTTCTTGTTGATCAGATCAAAGACATCTCGGTCGGCATAGACTCTATGTCGTTGTTCAAAGACATCTAACCTAGTTTCATCCTGACTTTCTGGTGAGAGAGACGTGCTTCTCTCGTGAAGCGCCCCTCATCCGTAATCCTTGAGCGAAATGCGGAGACTGGGGATTTCAACTTCGAGTGGGAGAACTGCTTCTGACCCAAATACCAATGAGAAAGGAGTTGCTCCTGTTGGCGTTCTTATCGAGGTTCGGTGGGCCCACAAGGCCGGATATAACTTTAGATGCCAATCCCGTTTGTTTTCTTTTACCGTTTTAAGGAGAATGGCTTTCAACGTTTTGTTTGTTGCTTCAGCCTGCCCATTGGCTTGGGGATAATATAAGGAAGCCGTATGATGGCTTATTTTGAACTTACTGCATAGCTCACGAACTTCTTCGTTTTTGAAAGAAGTTCCATTATCTGAGATAATGATTTGCGGGATACCGTACCTGCAAATGATTTGGTTCAAAATGAACTTAGCGATTACGGAACCAGGTACAGTTGTAAGAGGCATAGCCTCTACCCATTTAGTGAAATATTCTGTGGCCGTAATTATAAAATTGTGGCCGTCTGTGGATGAGGGAGAGAATTTCCCTATTAAGTCTAGGCCCCATGTAGAAAAGGGCCACGGAGTAGCGATCGGTTGCAAAGCTTGTGCCGGCATGTGGATCTCGTGAGAGAACTCCTGACATTTATGACACCTGCGTACAAACTCTATTGTGTCATGTTCTAGAGTGGGCCAGAAATAGCCCATTCGATGTATTTTTCGAGCAGTGGCATGGCCACCGAAGTGGCCTCCACATATACCGCTATGGGATTCATGGAGAATCCTCTTGGACTCTTCTGTGTCAACACACCTTAAGAGCATTCCATCGAATGCTTTCCGATAGAGCACCTGCTCTATAATGACGTATTTAGCTACGATAATGCGTAACCGTCTTCTTTGTTGAGGTGTAGCTCCTTCTGGATACCTATGGTCCATGATATAGCTAATGATATCAGCGTACCAAGGGCACTCAGATATAGCAGGTCGGGTTTCGACGTAGTATACGCATTCATCTGGAAAGTCTAAGTCTACTAAGTCGCCTCCGTCTAGCGGGTTATCAGCTAACCAATCTGCGATGATTTGCCCTTTAACTGACTTTTGGTTTACAAAAGTTAATTCGAACTCTCCCATTAAGGTTATAAAACGTCCAACTTTTTTGGACAAGGACCCTTGTGTGAGAAAAGTCCGTAAATGGTCCGTCTTTACTATGACCCTTGTCTCTTGATTTAGCATGTAGTGTCTTAGCCGCTT